>JARJDX010045166.1:0-11236 GCA_030264735.1 Gymnusa sp. GC000175
TATGCTGAAATCCTTGAAAGGATTCCTTTGAATAAAGTTTATTGCTTATTGTTTACCTACAGGAAATGCACACAATTTATTCCCACTTCTAAAATTTCATCTTTAGAATTTGATATTTTTGTAAGTACTCAAAAAAAATGCAATTTGTTGAAAGTATCAAATTTTAAATGTTCTCCTAAATGTTTTTTAAAAATAAATATTCAGTAAAGCGCAAATTTAGGAACAGCTACGGCTAAGTGCTGAGTGCAAGACAGCAGGCAAAATATTTATTTAAATATTTAAATGCCCAACACTGCCCCAACTCCCCAACACGCCTTGCCAGCATGGGATTTTATGGCTAAAACCTTCTCTGGTCCGGAGTTAGATGAGAAATCATGTAACTTCAGAGGTTCGGAATCCACGCTAAACTGTAGGTCCACCTGTAACGTAAATTGCCAGTATTACAGGCAGAGAAGAGGCTTAACACCAGCAGTGGTGTGAACAAGGCTGCATATAATGATGGCTAAGTGGTAACATTTGGTTCACAGGTTCCCCCATTTAATCTTCTAACAAATACAAAAACTTACCAAACTATATTTAAAATGTTAAATTGCAATTTAACACTTTATTTGAGTATACACAATTTCACTACTAACTAACGACAGTCGAACTTCCTTTAGTCGAATTATCATAGTTCACAAAAAATTTTCCAGATATAGAAAATTCAAATTACAGAATTATGAACAAAAAAATGCAAATTTGTTGCAAAAATTTGCGAAAAAAATCGAGATATAGAAAAATTTGATTGGAAGTTCGACTGTATATTACTGTGTTCGATTCGATAATTGTCAAGGATTTGGCTTGGTGTTCATGCACCTCCATTTTAGTGCGTTTTAAAGTAGAATCCTAGTTGCAGAATAGCAAAAATTTATTATAAATAATTTAAAAATAATTCTTTTATTTTCTTAGCAAATAAAAGCAAAAAAACCATGTATTATCCATTTTTCGAACCAATTTTATTCATTGCATTGATCACAGGAGAGTCGCCCACTCAGTAACGAGTTTGGTACTCGAAGAAGAAAAATATTGATAAATTATAATAGTAGTTTCTGCATTTGTCAATTTTATCCCTTACTTGGCGAGGTTCTTCTATTGACATACAAAACTATTTTTTAAAAATTATTTAAAAAAAACCAAAAAATATTTTTATTATAAAATTTTTACAGTAAAATAATTTAACAGTAACCTAACGACAAATTTCTAAAGATCCTCTTCGATTAACAAACTTTCATCTTTTTGTCACTTTCAGCTTTCAATCTCCTTTGCTTAGCGCATTCATCTTCGGGGAATATAATTTTCGACATCTGGAGATAGAGGTCACATATTCGTTCAGGAGCATGACATAAAAAGTCGAAAATATTGGTAATTCCCCTGTTCCATAACTCCTTCAACGCATTAGGAGCCTCTGTAAATCGCGGCGATCTGTTGCAACATTCCCTTCCTTCAACCTGATGAAAAAAATTAAATTTAATAAAAACCTGATTAGCAGCATCCGAGTTTTTTCAATATTTCTCCAAAACGAGCACAAGATTTTAAAATTATCTCATGATTTAATTAAATTATAAAATCGGAATTTATTTGTGCTGCAAAACTTTTAATTTGTAACGTTAATAAACAGAAACGAAAATTTACTACGTATGGTTTATATAACTCGGAGAGGAAAACGCAGTCATAATTTAGTTAATAAAAGTGATGTATCTACAGCTAGAGCCGGGTTGGAATGGTATTTCTAGCTGATATCTTCGCTAGTTAAAACACAAAATATAAAGCAGATAGTAGTTTGCATTTTCGTCACTTAACCGAGTTTATCGAACGTATGTAGACAGTTTCAGTGTAAAAGGTAGAGTATAAAGTCGGACGAGTCGTTGCACCGTAAACTTTATGCGACAAGACAAACGCGACACATTCCCGAATTCTATGTAAAACCAGTCGGAGAGTTACGTTATGCATGTGATTAAGTAAAATTAGTGCCTCAGCACTTCTGACACGATATCACCAAATTAGACAGGCACTGCTGTTCTCAATCTTTCCAATCTCACCGGGGAGATGCGAAATTATCATCACACTGACGTCAACCCTTGAGAAATCTTAATCAAAAATTAATTAATCAAACAAAAATCAAATTGTTTTAATCCAGGTAAATTGTTTTTAAATTTTTAATTCATCAATGCTAATAGAGAACATGTTAAATAGGAGAAACCATGATTTTTATACAACTTTTTGGTGCTTTTATTGCAAACACAGCCACAACATAGCGCGCGCGCGCGCGCGCATTTTTTAAACATAAAAACATACTATTGTCGACTAAAATGATAAAAAATGATAAAAAGGAACGCTTAAAGTGAAAAAGCTCATAGTTTACATTATAACGCTGGTGAAACGTTAAAATATTTTTCAAACAATTTGCGTTTACGTTTGTACACATGTTCTGAACATTTGTTTCATATCTCTATTACAAAAATAAAATGAGCCGAAACAAAAAAATTAAATATTAAGCTCAAAGGGGTTGGAAAAAGTTTTATTGAATAAAAGTAAACACATTTTATTCCATTTTCCATGTAACTAGAAGAAGAGTTCGTTCTTTCTATTATATCATTTTTTTTAATTCCCAATACCCAAATTAAGCATTAAATTTAATTCATTAATAAAAAATGAAAATATTCACAAAAAAATTTAAACCAAATAAATTAAATTTATTAGGGCTATATTATATCCATTAATTCAACATTCAAATGTGTTTAGAAACATTAAACAATGCGCTGGTGAAAATCTGCTATTTAACAGATAACAACCGTCACCGATTCCATTATTACGTAATCATATCAGCGTCACTAATTAAATCGCCTAAACGCATCAGTACGGAACCGTTCAAGATTACATTGTTACCGAATTTAACTTCACGTGACATTACAATAAATTAAAACAAATCGCTTACTTACCTTAACACAAGTCAACTTCTTTTGTTCTTCACATATTTTATTTTCGTATTTTTTCGGTTTTTCCTTTTCATCGTCCTCGTCCTCTTCTTCGTCAGATATTTTACTAGTCGGACATACAACTGGGGCTACTACATGGCAGAAATCCTTGTAAATTTTTTCAGTTTCTTCTGGAGGTCCCCACAGGCCTAAATTATAAACTGATTAATGAAATTATTTTGCGAATTGGGTGTTGAATGTGACCAATTTCATATGTCCAATAAACCAGGGCTCCGGCCAGTACGCCTTTCACTCCTAGTCCGAGGATTTTAAAGATAGCGCCGAGGAAGCCGAGCTTTCGCTTGGGCGTGCAGTCGCACAATTTCGGCGGACACATCCTTTTTAATTCCGCCCCCGTGCATACTCTAATTTTCGTGGCTGCTGGAGATGAAAGGGCTGAAAATAATTTAATAATGGTAATTTAATTAGAGTGGAAAAGTTAAATTTGGTTTGTTGCGTTTTCTAACTTTCTTTGGTGAAATTAGGAACTTACGGGTTACCATGTACACATTCGTCTTGGGCGGGGGAGTCAAGCAGGGATCTTTTTTGTCGTACACTAATAAATTTTGTTTTTTGCTGCAAGATTTTTTCGCCACATTCATTGCTTGCGTTATGCAAATGCGCGATTTTTCCATTTTTATTTATTTTAATTGGGAACCAAAATTATTAAAAAAATTAGTTTAAACAAAAATATGCATGAAATTTTTGATGTTATTTTTCAAAATTTTTGACGGAACATGTGACGTTTTTATTTGTTTCTTACAGAGCTGACTATAATTAAAATTCAGTTAGTTAGTTAGTCTAAGTCGACCTAGTTCTTAAGAATCGCCCCCAAGTTTCTATAGAGTAAATAATTTTAGTCCAATGAATAATTATAATTTTGATTTGCAAGAAAATTGAAGAACATTTTCTATTTTTATTTTACAACTAACTTGTGTTTGAGCTTGGAACTTTCTAAAGTAATTTACTTATCTCTTATTCCAATGGTAACAATGTCCGGGGATTGAACCTGGTATCTTTTAAAACACAAAACACACTAAATGTTAAAATCCGTTGCTTTGCAAGAACATACAATTTTTTTTTAGATTTTTAGAATTAGTTACTGTATTTGTTAATATTTTTTTCCCAACTAACTAGCGACCTAACTTGGACCTTTTGGGTGTTAATTTTTTAAGTGTTGTTTTAATTAATAATTATTGAAGAAGGGATTAAATTTTCATTATAAAATAATTATATTTTTAATCTAAAATCAGGATTAAAACAATAAATGTATGAGTAACGTTAATAATTAATATTTTAGAGTGGTAAAGAGAATTAATAATATTTGTATTCAGTGTGTATTTAATATACATATTCAATGACATAATAGGTTAAAACAAATCCCTGTGGATTTATCCAATCACACGAATATCAATGTAATTTCAATAAATATACCTTCCATAGAACAGGACTCTGCAATTCAATATTTTAATTATAAGAGAAATTAAATAGCAAACTATTGCTCATAATTCTATTCATAATTTGCAAAATATAAAAAAATTCAATCACACATTTGTATAATGTGGATTATTACATTAAATTAAATTTTAATTATTGTGCATTTGGATGATATTACCTTTTATTGTGCTTATTAATTATTAATTTGATTCAAATGTGGAATTTCAAATTGAAAATGGTTGACACATTAAGGACGTTCTTTCGGTTGTATTTTCTTTTCTTTATTGCTTAAAAACACAGAAATGGGTATTCTTAAAGGAGATATTTAAAGAAAGAAAAAAAAAAAGAATGTCAAAGAAAAGAAAAAAGGAAAATGATGCAGAAAGAAAAGAAAAGCTGGAGAAGCAAGGACCACATGAAGTAGAATGATTAAAGTAATAAAGTGAAAGAACGAAGCAAAGAAAATAAACCGAGAAGAAAATTATAAAGCAAAGGAAAAAGTTGAAAAAAATAAAACTAAAAGTAAGATGGTTATGAAAGAGAAGAGAAACTTATGAAGAAAAGAAAAGATGTAGGAAGGTAAAAAAAAGAAAGAGTTTGGTGGGTGAAGGTGGGGGATAAATAAAAAAAGAAAGAGTAAGAGAAAAAAGACAAAAAAAGGATTTAAAAAAATGAGGGAAAATGAGGAAAAAAAGAAAAAAAAGTTAAAGAATGTAAAAAAAAGATGGTGGATAAAGAAAAGAGGAAAAGAAGGATGGTGGTAAGAAAAAATAAAAAAAGAAAAGAGGACAAAGAAAAAAAAGTGGACAAAATTCTTAATATATATTTACCTGAGGAACTTAATTATCCCGGAGGACAAATAATTCTAAAAAATAAAAGAAAGAAAGAGTAAGAAGACAAAAACAAAAGAGGAAATTAAAACATGAGGGAAAAGGAGGGAAAGGTGAAGAAGAAAGTTAAATCATGTAAAAAGAAAGAAGGTGGATAAAGCAAAGAGGAAAAAAATGAGGGTGGGAAGGAAAATTAAAAAAAAGGAAAGAGGACAAAGTAAAGAAAGTAAACAAAATTCATAATATATATTTACCAAACAACTTGTAATTACCCTGGTCAAAATTTTTCGAAACACAGAGATTACCTGTTACTTTAAATAGATGCACAACTATATTTTGATCCCGTAAATCCTTCAGAATCAATGGGTAAAATGAGAAAATTTGGTCAGCCAACGTTCGTTTTTTTTTGACACAATGTCATGCCAAAATGGATTCTAACCTAAAATTTAAGACGTTAATTATTTAAGAAGGCATTCCAACCTCATATCAAATGGGGATGCCAACAGCGTCCATCTTTAAAAAGTTTGACAGGGGGTCACAAATTTGATCACATTGCGTTTGTATAGATAATCGGACTTTTTTTACTTTATTTTTATTATACGTTTAGAAATCGAATTTTATCTATAATTTTGCCAAGTATCTTAAACCTACATTAAAAGATGCATAGTTTTGACAAAAAACTTGCTTGCCAACAGCGGCCATATTGGAATGCCTTATTGCATTGAGAAGTGAATTGTAGATCTGACAAAAAAATCCTTATTGCTAAAATAGAAATGTCCTGAATCCAAAATTTACAACAGACTGACACAGAATATGAGAATAAATATATAATAAGAGCAGAAGAGGACCACCCCATAGAAGACGTAGACGAATATACCTACCTGGGTAGCAAGATCACCAAGGATGGCGGCACCAACGCGGATAAACTGAACCGACTTAAAATCGTCAAGCAAACATTCGGCATTCATAGCCCGGTATGGTCATCTAGACTTTATTCAACCCAAACCAACTTGCGAATATTTAACTTCAATATGAAAACCGTCTTACTCTATGGGTGTCAAACATGGAAAGCATCAATGATAGGAAAACTCCAAGTCTTCATAAACCGCTACCTACGTAGAATACAAAAGATTTTCTGGCCAAAAACAATAAGCAATAAGGACTTGTAGCATCTCACAAACTTACAGGAGATCCATTTGGAGATAAAGACCCAGAAAATGAAAATGGATTGTACACACATTGAGAAGAGACGAAGGTAACATCTCCAGGCAAGCCTTACTAAGAACCCGCAAGAATCCCGTAGAAGAGGTCGCCCCGCAAGTACCTGGAAAAGAACAATCGAAAACGAAATTAAAAGCGTTGGCAATATCTGGAAGGAAGTGAAACGCCTTGCTCAGAATAGAGTACGATGGGGAAAATTTGTGGAGGCCCTATGCTCCGCGTAGGGGCTGCAGGACATAATGATGATGAAAAATTTAAGTTGCATCTGTTTTGGCGAGAATCAATTAAAGATGTATGTAAGGAAAGACTGGATCAGAATCTGGAAGAATTTAGATACGACCATATAGAGAAGCGTTAAATTTATACTCATTATTTAAAGGAAAAAGCAATGAAAGCTATAGGGATTGAAGAAAGAACACAAAAATATGTAATGGACGATGAACAGAAAATACTGAGGAATTTATCAGGGAAAAAAATGCTGTATAACAAATGGACAAAAAACCAAGAATTCCTCCAAAAATATTGATGACAAATAGAGAGGAAAAACGGTGGGCAGCAAATAAGAGCAAAGGCACCTGTAAAAATATTAAACAATACATGGGCAAGATCGGAAATTCGAAATCGTGGAAACTATTGAAGGAAATAGGAAACTTTACATTGCATTGAGCCATTCGACCCTTGAAACTCCTCGAGTTCTCATTGCTAATTTTGCCTAAACAGGATAGGGTCTTAGGGACGTTTAAGCATGTTCTCCGTAGAAGCGAGCCTATAGTTCTTCTCGTACTAAGCAGAATTATTATTGCAATGACGAGAAATAGTCTAAAACTAACCTCTCTTATGGTCTAATTCCAGATCACTTTTCCAACAGGCGGGTAAACATTTCAATGCTTAGTGTATTCTGTTTCGCACTGATAATAAAAATTCGATGAAAACGGCATATCTGAAACACAGAAAACATAATCGAAAGTTTACTCTGGAGACATTAGAACAGAATAATAACCTGAATTTATATGAGAGAGCGATGATACGGAAAAAATGAACAAAGAAATATTTGTAATCCTGGAGGAAGTCAAGAACAACATCAAAACAAATAAAAACAAAAAATTCTTAGACTCAGGTCTAATTCCTTATAAACTTATAGGAAAAGGAATAAAAAAACTGTTTCTGATGATTCAACTTATCTTGGTTTTTACTGCCAAAAGATTATGTATCGGCTTTAAAGACCTTAGGAAAACCTACGACTTCATACTACAATTGGAATTATGGAAGGTAATAAAAGAAATAAAAATATCAAAAAACTAATGAAAGCCGTTAAAGGGCAAAACAGTCGGATCAGAGATAAAATGGAAAATAACTCAACAAGAGGTTCCTTACAGGGTTTTTCTAGGTTACCAAACCTCTTTTAAATATTTCTGAAACAAAGACTAAAACAATTGAAAAGAAGATGTAAGGGTATAGTAATCTCGATTAGGAATTGAAAATTTGTGTACCAGACCCCTCACCGTGGTTAAAAGTAATGAAATCGATCTTTGTATCTAGATGGAAATGGATTTTTAGTTAAAGAAAACATAAAAGATTGGGTCAATACCGCTAAGAAAAAAAAACAAGGAAAAGTTGAAACAAGATAAAACCCGTAACGAGAAATCATGCAAGAAGCAACAATTTAAAGCACTTAGTACACAGGTAAAACTATTCACTAAAAAAGATCCAATAAAATTTGCAGCACAGCTCGAAAAACAAGCAGAAGAAGCTAATAGATACCATAACTTATTTAAGTTCTATAGAATCTGACAAATAAACCGCCTACCAAATCACATCCAATCAGGAGTAAAAACTGTACACTTCTAACATATAACAGTTAAAACGTTGCAAGGAACACCTAGAAAAATCTTCGCAAGATCCTTAAATAACAACCCATCCCAACTATGAAATTGGTTGTAAACGCCTTCACTAAACTGCAGCGATGGAAATCCTGTAAAACTTCTAAAGGTTTACTTCAACATCTGTGCAAAAACCTTGCAGTCACTAATGGAACACCTACCTCAGCGTAGGTTCAAGTACATCCTGAATAAGCTGGAGTTAGACTACGATCATGAATCGTCAACACTATCTGGGTTTTATAAAATCTGACTAATAAGCCGCTTACCAAATCCCATCCAATTAGGAATAAGAACTGTACACTTCTAACAATTGACAGTTAAAACGTTGCAAGAAAGACCTAGAAGAATCTCTGCAAGTTTATTGAATAACAACCCACCCCAACTATAACATTGGTTGTAAACGCCTTCACCAAATTGCAGAGATGTAATCCCTGCAAAAATTCTATAGGTTTACCACAGCATCTGTGCAAAAACTCTGCAGCCACTGATGGAATAGGTCTGGTACCACAATGAAGTGTCGTATGTAAAAAAGACCTATTGTTAAGCCACCAAAGAAAGTAACCTAAACAATTGCCTTTCCTCTTAGGAAATCGCATTTTTTAACGCCATCTCTAAAATATCAAAAATTATAGAAACAAGACGTACTTAAACCTTAGCCTAGGTATGCCTGAATAAGCTGGATTTAGACAACGAAGGTCATATGCCGTCAACACGGCATAATACTTAAACAGTGGATGTAATTAAACCCCTCTGTTTTCTTGACCAGCTTGACCAGTATGTATTGGCATGTAAAAAAAATATTTTATATAATTTTTGTATCAAATTTTGCATTGTGTTACGGGCCTTAGTCGCAAAAATACATTTTCAAAGACAGTACAGTACTTTGCTTCAAGATAGCGCCACCACCACTCCCACTTTCAAGTGATAGATACTTGTGCGAACCTTTAAGATGTCAGCCAGCTAGACTTGGTCAAGCAATACGTAAGTTTTTATTTCATGTTATTCCTCTTTTACTGCCACTGCAATAATTTTGCCTTCCATAAACACTTAATGGAGGTATTTGTAGCGCTTTATGCAGCAGTTTTCACCTTTTATTGTAAAAATTATTTTCATTATTTTATATCTAATTTAACGTATCTTAATTTATACCTGTTTATTTAATTATATTTATGTTAAAACCCCTGCTTAAGGATTTTTTTTTTTGTGGTGGTACCACCGATAACAAAAAAAACTTTTCATTATAACTTATAAACATCATAGAGTTACCAAATTTTTTTATTTATACAAAAATTAGGGTTGCCAACATTATTATGAACAAAAATGTTAGGGTTGCCAACTTTTTAAAATTTTTTTTTTAATTTTTCATTTTTATTTTTTTTTAAATACACTATATGGTACTAGGTTAGTATATTGAAATGTGTACTAGTTTCTACCTAGAAGCTGCACAACTTAACTGGATGAGAATGGTTTTGAAATCGTAGTTTGTTTCCAACGTTTCGCTCACCATTACACAGATCATAATCAAGGCTTTAAGTTAATGTAATGACCAATTATAAAAGTTGCTATTTATGAAAATTTTAGCCATACTAGATTAGTGCATGCAATTTATTTAAGTCTCTAAACCTTTATATAGAATATAATATAAAGTAATTGATTACTTTGCACCACCCCCGAAGTATAAACGCAAAGTTTATGTTTATGTGCATGTTTACTTCCTGAATATTTAAACAAAGTGTAAATTCGTTACATAGAAAATTTATAAAACAATCTCATAATTTTCTTTATACTTGCAACAAAACTTTCAAACGAGATCGTAGAATAAACAACAGATTGACGCTTTGTACCATTTTGCAGGATATTTATGGGACAATCGTAAGAATTATTGTGCAAATACACCTACGCTCTACATATTTTTATTATAAGAAAATATAACATTTTACCGCATCTTAACAAAATGCCTTGAAGATCTTGATCCTTGCTTTAAAGCTCTTAATAATATAGGAATTAATTATAAATAAAACAAATTAACTCATGATTATTCATCGCACGTACAATTATGTACCTTTAAAGAAATGTCAATCAATTCAGCTCCATTAAACGGGTAAGCAGAAGATGTTTTCAGTGTATAAATTTGACAGAAGTATTCACCTTTAGTTAAGATCGTTATTCATTCTCGAGGCTCGAAATATATATTTTAACGGCGCGTACCAAAAATAAATTTAAATCCTGCTTCCTTTAAATTGAAGTCTTTAGTTTAACAAACACGATAAATACGTTTTAAATTGCGCAACAGGATTTAATAGCTGGATATAAATTTTGTAAAAATTGGAATGGGGTTAATGGGAATGGTATTTTGTATAATTGATTCAATCAATTTTCGGGTTAAATTTTTTTGCGATTACGTTATCTGAATTGCACTCATCGTTTTAATGTACAATTGTGATTCGTGAAAACGTAAAACATATTTTGTTCGTTATTTAATTAAACAGTTTAAATATTTGTTGAAAATTTATTGTTTAGTGTTTTAAATTTTTTCTTTACACACGAGTTTTATGTGCTACATTTTTTAAAGATTAATATTTTTTTACTTATAGTTAGTAGCAGCCGCGTTCGCACCTCTTGGGCTTTCGTACTGCGACTATTGGGGTATTGCGCCTTTGACACATCAACTGAAAAATCAGAAATAAGTGATAACCACGTGACCTCGTAGTTAAGCCACCCAACTAACTGTTAACGGAATATACAGGGTGTATCAGTTTTAACATTGAAAATTTTAACACAATATTCTCCTTAACATTCTGAGTTAAAAACACAATGCATATATGCCTCTTACTCGCTTCCTAACAAAGATACA
>JARJDX010045192.1:0-20482 GCA_030264735.1 Gymnusa sp. GC000175
AATAAAAACATTAAAATGGTCGTGGGCAGGCCACGTAGCCAGAAAGAACAAAAATAGCTGGTGCAGACGTGTAACAGAATGGACGCCAAGGGAGAGCACAAGAAGCAGAGGAAGGCAAAACAAAAGATGGTGTGACGATATTACCTCCATGGCGGGGAGCCTATGGATGCGAAAAGCGCAAAATAGAAAAGAATGGTCATCTCTGGGGGAGGCCTATGCTTAATCATTGGGCTAAAAAATTTGAACCTACATTTAATTTAATTTATATTGAATTACATTTAATTTATATTTTATTGTATTTTACATAACTGTTAATAAAGGCCAATAATAAAGTTAAAAATCGGCTGTTAAGTGCATTTTTACAAGGGCACAAATAAATGGTTTTACGAATTTTCCAAATTTAAGAACAAATTTCTGCAAACCTGGCATTATTAAAGAACCGGTTTGCAGGGTCGAAAGCATAATTAGCTGTATTAAAACATTTAAAAATAAACGATTTGAAAATATTAAAAAATTAATCATATTTTTTGGCAAAATGTATAACATTTCTTCATTTCTCTGGATGCAACTTAAAAAGTTCTTAACTTATATTTAAAGACATTACGGGACGTTGTAGACAATTGTTTTGCTACAAAATACCGTACACAGAATATTTTTTAACCCCTATTAAGCCCAAAATTGGTTCTTAGGTGTTTTTTTAAAGTGCTCCACCTATCAGGCAATAGTCGAATTAATAAATAAGTAATCAAGTTTCGCTAGGTCTGCAGTACTGCCACCACCTATCGACAAATAGTTGAGTTTAATTAGGTCTACAGTGTTGCCTCCTTTCGGATGATGGTTAAATTGAGAGTCAAGTTCAGATCCATAAAAAAAATATGGCGGCCTGTCAAAATCGTAACTATTGAGGTAAGTCATGTGACTTTTTAATTCCAAGATGGTGGCGGGGTAAAAATTTGAATAAGCGATAGTGAATTTTAAAATAGTCATAACTGGTTTTCTGTGCACGCGTGAGTGGTGTCAAATGAATTACAAAACGCGATAAAGCACGCTGTTGGCAATTATTTTGGATCAAAATAAAATTCACAAAATATTTATTTAAATTCTATTAGGTTCAAAATTGGCTGTTACGTGCATATTTAAAATGGCACAAATCATTGGTTTTACGAAGTTTCTAATTTTAAGAATACATTTCTGTAAACCTATGGCGTAATTGAAGGATCGTTTTACAGGGTCTAAAGCATAATTTTCGGTATGAAAAAATTTGAAAATAATAAATAATTATTCAAATTTTTAGACAAATGTATGAAACTTTTTCATTTCCTTAAATGTAGCTTAAAAAGTTCTTAACTATATTAAAACACGTTACGGGAAGTTGTAGACTATTATTTTCGCTACAAAATTACGTACACTAAATATTTTTCAAACCCCTATTAAGCTCAGAATTGGCCAAGTGCGTTTTCAAAGTGCGCCACCTATCAAGCAATAGTCGAAATTATAATTTAGTCCTGCTTCAAAAGCAGCACCTATCGGCAAATAGTCGAGTTTGGCTAGGTATGCAGTACTGTCACCACCTATTGTCAAATAGTCGAGTTCAATTAGGTCTGAAGTGGTTCCCTCTTTCGATCGATGGTAAAATAGAAAGTCAAGTTTAGCTCCATATAAGAAAGATAGCGGCCTGTAAAAATCAAAACCGTTGAGGTTAGGCATGTGACATTTTCAATTCCAACACGGTGGAGGGTTTGAATAAGCAATGGCGAATTTTAAAATGGTCGTAACTGGTTTCCTGTGCACGCATACGGTGTGTCTGATTAATTAAAAATTTCTGTAAACCCATAGCATAATTAAAGGACCAGTTTACAGGGTCTAAAGTAGAATTTTAAGTTTAAAATCATTAAAAAAACGATTTGAAAGTATTAAGAAATTATTAAAAAATTTTAGACAAAATATATAAAACTTCTTCATTTCTTTGGATGTAACGTAAAAAGGTCTTAACTTATATTTTAACACGTTACGGGATGTTGTATACAATTGTTTTCGCCACAAAATGACCTACACGAATATTTTTCTAACTTCTATTCGGCTCAGAATTGGGTAAGTGCGTTTTCAAAGTGCGCTACCTATCAGACAAGGGTGAAATTATTAATTGAGTACAGCTTCAAAAGCAGCATCTACCGACAAAAAGTCGAGTTTAGCTTGGTCTGCAGTGCCATCTATCGGTAAATAGTTAAGTTCAATTAGGTCTGCAGTATTGCCACCTTTCGGTCGATGGCTAAATTGAGAGTCGAGTTAAGCTCCATAAAAAGAGGCAGCCTGTCAAAATTTTAACTGTTGAAATTAGGCATGTGTCGTTTTTAATTCCAAGATGGCGGCGCGATAAAGATTTGAATTAGTGATGGCAAATTTTAAAATAGTCCTAACGGGTTTTCTAAATACGCTTGTGTGGTGTAAAAAGAGTTAAAAAAACGCGAGAAAGCACGTTGTGGACAATTACTATGGCCCAAAAGTACATTTACAGAATATTTACTTAAATTAGATTAGCCACAGTATCGGCAGTTAAGTGCATTTTTAAAATGAAACGAATCATTGGTTTGACGAATTTTTCAGTTTTAAAAACAAATTTTTGCAAATTTATGGCGTAATTAAAGCTCCGGTTTACAGAGTCGAAAGCATAAATATATTTGAAAACAAACGATTTAAAAATATAAAAAAATTCTTTAAATGTTTTAGACACACACTTTGAAACTTCTTTTTTTTTTCTTTGGATGTTCCTAACTTATATTAAAACACGTTTCGGACGTAGTAGAAAATATTTTCGCTAGAAAATGGCGTACACAGAATATTTTTCTAAGCTCTGTTAAGCTTAGAATTGGCTGTTAAGTGCATTTTCAAAGTGCGCCACCTTTCAGGCAATAATTAATAAATAAGTACAGCTCCAAAAGCAGCACCTATTGGCAAATATTAGAGTTTACCTAGGTCTGACGCCACCTATCGTTTAATGGTCGGGTTCAATAAGTTCTGCATTGTTATCTTATTCGGCCGATGGTTACCTTGAGAATCGAGTTGAGCTCAATAAAAAACAGATGGCAGTCTATCAAAATCGTAACCGTTGAGGTTAGGCATGTGACTTTTTCAAATTCAAGATGGCGGCGGGGTAAAGATTTGAATAAGCGATAGCGAATTTTAAAATAGTCGTAACGGGTTTCCTGGGCACGCGTGCGTGGTGTCAAATGAATTAAAAAAAGCGATACAGCACGTTGTTGGCAATTATTTTGACTCAAAAGGATATTTACAGAATATTTATTTAAACTCTATTAGGCTCAGAATCGGTTGTTAGGTGCATTTTTAAAATGGCACAAACCATTGGTTTTACGAATTTTTCAATTACATTTTAAAACGGAAATCTTCACTTTTAATTACAGATTTGGTTTTGCGAAAATAAATATATAAGTTTTGTAAAAAAAAGTTTTTTTGTAATCATCGTAGGTGGCGCAGAAAAAATAAATTTTACAATAATTTTCTCCTGCGATTACAGCGCCACTTAAAACGATTAAAAAAAGTTTTAGGTAAAATTTATGTATTTTTTACCGGACAATCTGAATCTTCAATGAAAAAAATGGGGGTTCCTATTTGAAAGTTTAAAGTTTTCCCCTGTCCACTTACAGGGCATAATAAAATAGTTCACTTAAAATTATTAAATACGTATTGTTTGTTATGGTCATTGAAAATGTCTTACTCAAGATATATGACTGTTTCCAGACATTTTGTTCACCCTGTATAGAAAACAATAACATAAATTTTTAGATACTTTTTTCGTGTAAGCAGGTAATTTTATTTTTATACAATGCTCGTTTTTCTTGGAAAATGCAAGGCAAATAATTGTTTTTTCCTTTCCAGTAAATGTCTCCATTAACTTGCTGTAATATTTTGTAGGGATGAAACGAAAACAAATTTTATCCAGCACATTCACACTGATGAGTCCATTAGGAATTCGGACGAAGTACTCTTGTTTATGACTTTTGGGCAATATCATCTGCAATAAACGCATGTTTTCAGTAGTAAATAAAGATCTAAATATCTTGTTTAATAATGAAAAAAAAATTAAAAATAAATATTCAATAACCACAACATTTTTGATTAAAAAAAATCATGTTAGGAATAAAAATAAAATTTTATTATGTAGGAATATTAATAAAATATACGAACACCTGGATTAATGTCGTGATGTAACCTTAATTTATATAAATCAAAAATTGGTTTTTGTTGTGAATAGTTTGTGCGGATATATATATTATTATATTATTATTAATTTATGGTATAAATAAAACTTAATTTTAAAATTTATCCAAGTAAGAATATGATTTAAATATTTAAAACTCGCTTTAAGTCTCTTAGGAGTTAAGTTAATGGTTTAAAATGTCGAAAGATCGATGGAGGTTCAAGAGATTAGGCGTGGCGATTAGATTTGGGACGTTTAGGGATAAAATATTACAAAATATTAAGTATTACGCTCTTAAAATCATGCACGTATTAAAATTAAAGTAATGTCAAAGGATAATTCTTTTCTAGGTTTCACTTATTATACTACATTAAAAAATATACAAATAATAATTTTTTTTTTTTCATCGAACGGAAACTAATGCAAGAAGTAATAGTATTCTAAAAGCTTTGAATTCTTTAGAGATGCTCTTCATATGTGACATCTACACATTTTATATTGAAGCTTTTGTGTAGCATTTCCTTGTTGTAACGACTATAGTCATCATTAATTTCCATACCACAAGTAAAGGCGGACCATTTCAGCATTTTTAAAATGACAATAAATATTAACGACGTATATTGCAGCTATAAACATTTACTGTTGTACATAAACTTTGATAAATGGAATGAAAATTTTATAAAAAATATATTTTTATTATAAAATTTGGTGATTCGGGTAGTATATTTCAGTTAGTCAAGTCCGAACATCTGACTTAATACTAACCTAAGCTTTCACGATCCTCAAATGAATATTTCATGATCACAGAGATCTTTAGAGTAGTTTGGTGCTTTCTAAGAAAATATGGACTTAAATTTAGTTGAAGTAAATGATGAAACTCGCACGTCAACATTACTTAATTACAAACTTGTTTTATTCTTAATTAAATCAAATATTTCCTTAAGAATTTATATATGTGAAAGTAGAACATCCATAAATGGCAATGCATAGCTAAACGTAACGTTTATAATCTTAGTTTTAACGAAGATTATTCAACAGTAGCATTCTTAATTAAATTATATTTTAGAGCATAATATCAATCAATTTCCCATTTGTATTAATCATGAAACGTGTCAGAACGAGTATAGCCAGCTTTCGATTTGTAATAGTTCTCAATAGTTTCAAAGTTAAGAGTAGGATCTTGAGGAAGAGAGGCATAGTAATTCTCTAGTTCTGTGCTAAAGTTTCACTTAAATAATTGTTGGAGTTTCAATCTCATCTTTTTTTATTCTTAAAACCAATCTGCATGGAAAGGTTTCAAATTACCGAACCAGTTTGCATTCGAACACTGACCATGCGAATATTTCTTACTTTGGGTTGAACAAAAACTTTTTCAGCTCCAATTGATATCGATTTAAATTATTTGAAATGCATTGCAATATATTTCAAAGCTCTATTAATCGCCAGCGGTTTATAACTGTTTAATATGGCTTTAATAAATTTTTATTATAAATTACACAAGCAGGAATTGCGTATTTTATATGTGATAATAATTTATCATTATGTTCAAATTTTTTAAGATCGGAATATACAAAAATATCTAAAAGAGAACTTAAGAGAAATTCAATAAAAGCATCCAATGATGTGAAATATTTGACGTTGGATCTTCCATAATAAGTTTAATTTTCTTGTGATGTATTGAAAAGTATTTCCTTTACGAGCTTTCTAATTTAGTCAGAAGCCGTAATTCATCATACACTTTAAAAAATTTATACATTTAAAATGAAATCTGCAATAATTTAAAAAACCCATTGCAAGGAGACCCATTTGTTAAATAAAATAATTGAATTTTTTATTGTTAAATTGTTTGTCAAAGTGTATTTTTAGAAAATGTTAGATTTAAATTTCACTTTAAATTAACTTTAAACAAAATAAAATGTACCTCACTAAAGACAATAACAAAGCACATCGCTAAACTAAAGTCACTTAAATGTGACAAACTGTTGCGGTACAACATTTCCCTAGTTAATCTATTGGTTTTCTGCTACTTCCATTAGTTAATAAGAGTAGCAGATAATAGTCAATGGACCAAAAAGTAACTATGTAATGACCCACAAATTTAAGGCCAAATATGCGACTACTTTTGATTTTGTATATTACAATTTTATATTGTGCTTTACAAAGACTTTCGCATATATCAGCTTGCTTTATTTTAAAGATATACCAGAGTTTGACTTTAGGTAATCTTTTTTGAGGTATATAGATGCCAAAAACTGTTTTATTTCATATTTTTAATTTTTTCTCTGCTACTTTATGTGGTAAACATAATAGTTTTCTGCCATAAATTCCATTACTGAGTGGTATGTTCGATTTTCTTTTCTATATAATAAAGTATTGTGTGACATGCTTTTGGTACCTTATAGTTTAAAATGCATTTATTTATTAATTGCCGCAATTATTTCATTAGTTTATTGCAATCGTTCTTAATTAGTTTAGAACTAAATCTTTTGATCTTGAAGCTGTCCTGTTAGTTAGGGCTTTAGTTTATTTTTGATTAACTTTGTTAAAATGGGTCCTCTTTTATTTACCATATTTGTGAAAATTTATAATTAAGGCCAAATTTTTTTAAAAGTCTCATTTAATGCAATAATTTCTTGCCTGGTTATTATTTTTTTTATTTGTGTGTATGAGAAATATACAATAATTGCAACTAATCTGCTGAGTTTGTTATTGGCGACCCACAGAATGTTTTCACTGGATGCACTACACAACAACACAACACACTGCTCTACTTTTATTTCCACTATATTTACTCATGAGTTTTGAAAATCAAAGCTCATTAGATAAGTCTTATTTTTATTCTGCGTTGATTGAGTAGCTGGATTGCTTCGATGTTAACGTGATTATAAAGCCGTTCTCTGTGCTTCTGTGCAAATTTTCTTTTCTCATCTACAACCACCTACACATCTAGGTATCTGTGTAGCTCAATATTTCTTACATACCAAGAAGTATTCGCAATATCCTTCAGAATTTTGTTTTGAAAATATTATATGACTTTAATATTACTAATACATGCACACCCCAAAAGTGGTATGCCGTATGTCCATGCAGGTTTTAAAACTTGGTTATATAGCATTAGTTTTTTAAGTGTTGACATCTCAAATTTTCTGCCTATCAGCAAGCACATTTTTCAATATTTTGGACTAAGTTCATCCTTTACTTTTTGATGTGTTCTTTTTCCTTTAGTTTTGCGTCTAGGATTATACCTGGATACTTAGACGCATTCACTAAAGGGACAATATGATTTTTAATAATGATTGACATCTGTTCAGTATTTTTCGTTCACATGCACTGATATAGTTTCGTTATGTCTAATGCGCCTGCATTTTGTTCACGCATTGATATTGTTTAAAGCTTCTTGAAGCTTTTACTTTACGATTTGTTCACTTTTGCCAATTGCCAGTATACAAGTGTTGGTTTATTTTATTGCTGCTATATTTAAAGTGTGCAAGATTGGGTCTAGAACACTGTTTTGTGGTATACCAGACTATATTGGTCCTAATTCTTTTTATTTACTTTGGAACATTCTTTCGCAAATATATGATGTAATTAGTCAGCTGTATTATTTTGGTAAAAGTTGTCTTAGCTTATGTTTTAGTCCTTGGTGCCAGAGTTTGTCAAAAGCCTGGGCAACATCCAAAAACACCAATGAGCACACATTTTTCTCTTTAAATGCAAAAAAAAATCTAAATTATCACTAGAAAACAAGTGCTCATCTACAAAGCAATTTTAAAACCAGTATGGACTCGGCATCTAAATCTACAATTGAAATGTTGAAAAGATTTTAATCTAAAATAAAGTTTAGATAAAAGAAGACTAAAAAGATTTAAACCTTGTGATCTAAGAAATAAATTTATTAAGTTTAAATGACTTTTACTTTTACTACACTAATATTTATTCTTATTATTTTTGTATTTTTGTATTTAGGCATATATTATAGAATGTAATCACTAGAAGATTACATAACTTTTCTTATAAGAGTCACTGGACAAATGCCTGGTATGTTATTACCAAAATATCAAATAATTTACTTTTTGTAAACAGTTACAGATTGTAAATAAACTACGAAGATTAAAAAAATTCTTTCTTTATTTTGTCGGTTAGGCTATGCACTCGGTCTATTGTAGAATGTTTCTCTCTAAATCCATAGTGATGTTTGGGAATTTTAAATTTTTTTTCCAATAGGGTCTGAGATTTTTTAGAAATACCTTTCATACAAATAACTGGTAGTAGCGATATTGGTCTCTAGAAGGAATCATTTATTGGTTGTCCTGGTTTAGGAATCATAATCATTTCTGCTATTTTTCAACATTTAGGGACATATTTCAATATATATGTTGTATTAAATAGATTGGTTAGCCTAACTATTACTTTCCTGGCCAATTGCTTCAAAATTTCACTGGTCATAACCTTTGGGTGTCACAATCTCTATTTCCCCATAGGTTTCTCTTGTTATGTTTGGTAAAAAAAATTTCTGTGGTGTTTTCTAGTTAAGAAGCACCTTTTAAATGACGACGAGGAGACGAAAAAAGCCCGTCAACGCATCATGGCATATCGATAACGTTTCCCTTTTTGACGCAACATTTCTGAGTGCCATCGGGTTTAAATTAAGAGGCATAAAAAATGCACACTAGCGATGTTTTTTGCTCTTACTTTGAGTTGTTTTCGATCATTTTTTGTGCCTTTTACATGTGCACATTCAAAGGAGCAACAAAAATTGGACGAGACAACATACCGGTACGCTAATCCGGGATGCCGCGAGCTAAGCACGTCGTCTACTAGCTGTATAATTTGCTTGCGTTCAAAAATTCATTCAATGGATTTCATTTTTAAACGAAACGCATAATCAGCATGTAAATGTTGTTATTGCTTTTGCTTTGTTGCTCCTGGCCTCTGTTCTATCAGGTCTTCGTAAGAACGGGTTTTGCATTATAGGACTTTTAATTCCTTTGTTAACCTTTCATATTAGGTAGTTAGTATCTTTCTCATACGTACGTTTCCTAAGGTAAGAAATTATTGCTTTTTATTTTTCTTTATCTTCCTTGTCAGTGTTTGCGTGTTATTTAGTCTATTGTTGTCGATAGGCGTTCTGTTTTGTTGCCATTATTTTTTTAGTGTTCTCTTTCGAGCTAAAAGGTTTTTTATTACCATCAAATAATTTTTTCCAGCAATTCTTTGATTGGTCTTGTGTTACACCATACGTACGTCCAATTTTTCAGTCTTCGTATCTACTGTTGTTAAGCTGATATTTAACCTTATTATATTATCCAGATATCTTTTAAAGCTTTCTCGATCTTATTAGCTAAGGAAGGACTTTTTCTTGTGTTATAATAATACTTGGTATCAGTATTGCCTTAAAATGGTCAGTCGCTAAGTCTAATAGTTCTTTTATTTCAATATAATTCTGTGATATTTTTCTGGGTATAAACAAGTCAATTGCTGCGCTTCTCACTCAGAGGGTGTATTTTATGATAAACTTGATATCATTTTAGTTTTGTATATGGATATCTAAAACCAAATAAACATATAATTTTAGAGTTTCCATGTACATCAGCAGTTCACGAATTTTTAACTTTCCTCATTTTCAACAATATATTTAGTCTTCTTTATATTAAGGGTTAACCACTAACCACTAAGCCTAAACCTTCATGGTAAGCCAATATTTATTTCACCAAAAGTTTTAAAATATTTTTTCAAAAAATAATTTTAAATAATTTGGCTTGTCGGTGTAATTTATTCGAAGATAAATTTTTCGTAAACAATTGAAATTTATCCAAAGTAATTTGTTCGAATTTATTTAATTTAAAGTAAATTTAAAAATATAGTAATTGTATTATTATTCAGCTATGTCTTCATTTTCAGTTTAATTCACGTTACACTTATAAACAAATAAATTTAGAGATGTAAAGATCACTTGGAAGCCAGACTTTTAGTCCTATTTTTCCATCCATATTTTTGTAGGGAGATTTAGTATTTAGTATTTTTGGGCACCTGGTTTGCGATGAGGTTGTTTTACATTCTTCTTCAATGTTGCTGCAACAATTCTAATGTTAAGAAGCACGCCTGCCCGACAGACTTCTGTAATGCTTGGATTTTTTCATCTCGATGATTTGGAGAGTAGTTTTAAAATAACTGTTTTCTGTTCTTGTCTCTGCTGCATACATTTTCCAGGAAAAAATATTGTTCCACAGAATACCCAGCTGAATATTTTTACTGCCCCTCACCTCATTGACTGAATATCGACTTCTAGATAATTTTAATATTATAAAGCGTTACATTTTAATAAAGCATAATATTAATTTTTCTTCTATAATAAATGTATTTTAAATATATTTTATAAAGAAAAGCATATGATGATTGTTTAAAATTTTCAAAAAATTATTTAAAGTTTAAACCTACGCTTCAAATTTAACTGCAGCTGCTTTGAAGTAAAAGCTTTTAATAATTTCCGTCAATATATATGATTTACATCCTTTATAAAAAACAGAAAAGTCTATTGCCAACAATTTTATTGGTCCGCCAACAGGGAAGTATTAGAAGTATTAGTTAGTTTTGCTTATCGCTACCAATATAATTTGTGTTATACCAGGAGAGTATTGTATAAATCTATAATTTAACTATTTTATAATGATATTATAAGCTCCCTTCTAAACATTGACAAATATTTATTTGCTTTAATAATAGATAGACATTTCCGAGTTATATTCCCTGATAAAGAAATATTCCCTAGAGTCAAATATATATGTACATGCATGATATAATGTCCCTTCTAATGGGCCATGCAATGTAATTACTTTCTCTTTGGTCGTTTAGTTTCGGTGTTTATCATGGGAAATCTTCATCTCAACCACCGTATAAAACATCATTAATGATCAGTTTATGAATTGTTGTTTTGCAGTTTGGGTAAATGTGTGCACGTAATAGTAATTATAAATTGATAAATAAATGCAAATTTCACGTTTTATGTTACATAAAATTATCGATCGCTTCGCTTTACCTTTAGACAGTCCTCCCGACATATGCTGCACAGGATATTACTACACTAAATCAAAAAGTGTCAATATATTTGTGAATTGTTATCAACATATTTTACGTGCTTTACTTTTGGTACTGGCCTAAGTTATTTGAATTTAAACTTGCCTTATCCAAGTTAGTTTTGATTTCAATAAATATGAATTTACTTTAAGCCTTGAGTGTGGCAAAACTAACACAAACTAATCTAAACGGATTAAAACCATGTCTGAGTTTAGAAATTGAAATAGTTTTAGTAAAATACAGCTCGGTTATTCAATATTTCATATAAAGATAATTCCTTGTTATATTGTCAATGCTAAAAAGTGTTTATTATGAGCATTGCATTTATTACATAAACAGAGTGGTTACTACTTATTAATCAATGATTAAATAAATGTTCTTAACAGTAATAAAAAGTTGTACCAGAGTCATAATTTAACAATCAAATGAAAAAACTACTTAGAAACCAAGCAAAAACTAAATTAATTGAATTAACCAACAAATATGTATCTTTATAAAAGTTGAAGCAAATGTAAGCCTCTGTAATAATTGGTATCCGGACATTTGTCCGACAGACATTTGATCGCCAGCTATTTGCCCGTCGGACATTTGACCGCCGGGACATATGACCGTCCGAATTTAACCGACCAGCATTTGACCGAATGGTGTTTTGATCGCCAACGTGAAATATTACTGCAAAATTGTGATTATTAGGAAAACATGAATGTGTGTGGTTTTCTATAGATTTTTTATGATAGTTTTTTAAGTTTATTTTTATTAAAATTTCTAGGAAGGGTGATGCCTTATATTTTCCATGTTCTCTAAATATAACATCAACACAGTTTTTGCTACCAGCACAAAATTAAAAAAAAGTTTTAAGAAATCAAAAAGATTGTATTCATCCACTTGATAGCTCTGGAATTTACAAAATCAAATGTGCGGATGATGATAACTGCAATCTTTGTTACATAGGCCAAAATAAAAAACAATATGTTAGAACAAAATTAAAGAACACATGTTTCATGTAAGAGAACGTAACATTGAAAAATCTGCTTTGTCGCTTGGTTACTTGGGATTACTATTGAGAAAACAAATTATTAATTATTAGTCTATTAAATTTTTCAATAATCCCACACTATATTATTTATTACATACGGACTTAGGCATTCCAATCACAATTTTGCAGTAATATTTTACTTTGACGATCAAAACCCCCCTCGGTCTAATGTTGGTCAGGTAAATGTCAGGACAGTCAAAGGTCCCGGCGGTCAAATGTCTGACGGGCAAATAGCCGGCGACTAAATATCCGTCGGACAAATGCTGACTGTCAAATGTCCTAGAACCGTATTAATTAACTGTAATATCAAACTATGCAAATAAAACCTATCAGAACTACAAATTGAAACATTAATGAATAGCTGACAGGATATATTTCTGAAATTCATTTCTATCATACAAGTTAAAATTATACATCTACACTATATATTACATACATTATCCCAATGATAGAATTGATCTTGCCTGGCCAGCATTGATCATGAAAAATTTATTAAACAATATCTTTTACAAGGTTATCAAACCAAACCACATAACCATTTATTTAAAGTCTGTAACAATCGAGGCCAAATATTTTTCATCGAAACACAACATTTACAGGAAAAAGATTACCGAGTCCATTTACACGTAAAAAGCTAGATTCCTATCATGGATGGTTAGAGCGCATAACATACATCTCTATCAGCAAACGGTACATTTAACTATAAGCTAATTTGTTGACTTTGGAGCTAACGCCCTATAACTTGATAAGATCTTATCCAGTAACGAGATCTCGTTATCATAGTAGGTTGCTGGCCAAGGTTGCTTTAGTCTATTATCATTTGGTTCTAATAGAGAATAAACTGGCTATGTGTCTATGGATATTCTAACATAATGTTTTTGGTTCCTTTCTCTTATGGTATCCTTAACTAAAGAAATGTTCAGTTCGTCAGCTAATTTGTTAACTTTAGAATTGGTGCCACAAAACTTGATAAGGTCTCATCCAGTGAGAAAACCTGGTTACCCCATCAGGTGTGCTGATCAGTGTCGCTTTAGTCTTTTGTCGTTGATTCTAATAGGGGGTAAAATAAGTAATGTGTGTATGGATATTTTATTATAATATTTTTGGCTTCTTTTTCTTATGGTATCCTGTTTAGGTATGTTTAGGTCGTCATGCAATGTTTGGTTTGATACGCACCAAGACGCGTTGTTAATCATACGTAATATTTTTGATTAGCTTCTTTGTATGCTGGTTATATTTTATTTGCTGCCATAATTCTACACCTCTGAATTCAGATAATTTCATAATTTTCTTGTACACACTTATTTTGTTATTCAAGGATAGGCAAAACTTTCTTCCGATAAGAAGATACATTTGTTACCGTTTTTAGCTATTTTTTTTTCACGTTAGTCTAGTGTTCATATAAAGTCCCAAGTATCTTTTGTTTGTGGATGCGGGTATTTCTGTGATATTTATACGCACAGTTGAGCATTGACTTTTTCCCTATGTAAAGTTCACTTAAAATGATTTATTTTTCTTTAATTTAATCTTCCATTTATGTAACCAAGCTCTTAGTTAGTTTAAGTGATATTGTAGACTATTTATGGCTAATTATAGATTTTAATTCCAGGTAAGAAGAACTGTTTAATCAGCAAAAGTTCCTATGCAAGTATTTGCAATAGTTGGTTGCTGTTGTGTAAAGTACATGTAATATGGGTCCTTACACGCTACCTGGGAAATTCCCGACTTAAAATGAAAGTTTTTACGTCTTTTCGTTGATTCTGGTGCTGAACTCGCGACCACTTTAATCTGATTGTAGAATCTTAAGGAATTTTATAGCAAGGTTCTCTATAATTTTGTTAATAAACCAACATGCCACACTTTATCAAATGCTTGACTAACATACAAAAATACTTTTATTCTATGTGATTGCTGTATAGTTGAGCGATCTTGCATAAATCTAAACTGATGGGATGGTATCCATTCTTCTGCAGGTAGTTCAGACTTAAATCATATAGGTCTCTCGAGGATTGTCGCTATTATTGGGAGCAGGTTTATCAGCTGGTATAACGATACTTCCGTTGGATTTTTTCGAGGTTTTGAGGTTAAAAAAATTTCGGGAGTTAGCTGCTTAGGCCTATACGTGTATCTTATAATTATAAATTTATATGTAAGTGCAACTACTCATTTCCTTGGAAATTTTTTTATAAATTTTGGTGTCATACGATCTATTTTTGTTGATTTTTTTTCGAGTATTTAGAGAAATTAATTTCATTTAGGATTTTCTTTGGTTTCAATGTTTCCTGGAAGAAAAAAAGATTCAGCACCAAGTACAACTCAAACACCTAAAATTAGCCTAACAACACAGAAATACTAGAAATAAGACCAAACCTATATAGAAGGTAAACCATTTAATGTTAAGTGCACAAGTGGACAAACCGAATTGCAAAATGGCGCCCAAGAAATACAACACGAAGTTTGGAAAGACCACAAAAACGATGGACCGACGACATAAAAATAACAGCGGGATGCAACAAGCTGCAAACAGGAAAACGTGGAAAGATTTGAAGGAGGCCTATGTCCAGGAGTGAACAATAACGGGTTGAGGATGATGATGCACTGCAGTAAGTTTACCTCTTATAAAGTATAAAATTTTTCATGGTCGCATATGATGGGTATTGATTAACTTTTAACCCTTTAAATACAGGTACTTCAAAATGGTTTGGTACTTTAATTTTTCGAATTGCACATTGGTACCCAACATGTCTTTTTTTAATTTTATTGCAGAACCATTCTTATTAAGTTGTTTTTTTTTTGTTATGGTAACGCGATTTGTATTTGTTCAATGAAAGCCGCTTAGGTTATAAATCAATACCCCCCCATAAAAAAAATCATGAAAACAAAGGAACTTAGTAATCAAAACCTTAGTGAAATTTAAAGAGTTTTTGGTCATTAAACCTTTTTTATTTTCTGAAATGTATTCCTTATATTTATTCTGCATTTGATTTCTTCTTATAAATCCCCGCCAAGATATTTCTACGCTTTTGACCTCACCGCCACTTTGTCTTCAACTTTAATGTTAATTTGGGTTCTTTGGGTTGTCTACCTTTTTCTTACTGATGACTAACCACTCTATTTTGTTTTTCGTTAATTTACAATCCAATGTTCTCGTCTATTAGGATAAGCAGTACTTCTTTATCCTTCAGATATCCATGAATTTTAAATTATTGAAAACAATCCCATTTGCCATTACTGATGTATCTTTGTGAATATATTTTTGAAAGATGGAATATACAAAATTGGTAAGGTGGGAAAAGAGAAAATTATCGTACATTGCAATAAACCTAATAATGTGGATGAATTAAAACCTAGGATACTAACTAAAGTTAGAAAAATGTCTCATGATGCAATGAATAATATAATTTACGCTTTTTAAAACCGACACTGCATGGTGGTCATTTTGAGAAGTTTGTTAAATGCGGTTGTTAGTTTTTTAAACGTCAGATTTAACGATAAACACCTAAAATGAAACTTGTTTCTATAACAAGTAATATAAACGAATAATCTATACCTTTCTTAAGGTGTTTCTTATAACATGAAAAACATAAAATTAGGGAAAACGATTAATTTTCCTTCTTTATATCTTAGTACCATATCACTTCCTTATTATTATAATATAATATTATAAATTTAAAAACTGTTAGGATTTCATAATTTTAAAAAATATATGTTCTTTAAACTTTAAAGTTAATAGTCGAAACTTAGTTATGTGACCAAAATTTAGGTTAATAATCAATTTTTATAAATTCTTTAATTGAAAACATAATTTGCAGGACATTTTTCGTGTTGTGTATAAATTTTAAGTGAAAGTTGTCCATTTAAAAATTTTATTGTCACTTCAAGTGAAAATTTTGTAAGATTTAGACAGACAAATCAAATTTATAAGGATTGGAAAGACAGAAACTTTTGTATGTCCCTTTTCTTTGATAGAAATGCTAGACAATGGATGTTTTATTGGTGGAAAGACATGTAGACGCTCAATATATTTATAATGTCACTATCTCAAACATGTACCCCTCCTATCAAAGAAACCGCAAAAGATACCACCATAAAGAACGCTTTCGTTAGTAATATTTGTCTTTATGTTGGATAAAAGTTTGCATGAATATAACTCAATTTAAAGGAGCCGTTAAAGCAACACTTAATTAAACACCACTTTGCTTTTTATTTTTATATTTCGTTACATTTATATTTCATTTTTATGGCTAATTTAGGCACCTTAACATCAACGCAATTATCACGGATATAATTTTATATTTTAAAACACCATTTTAAAGGCTAAAAAAAAATTTACAAAAATATTCTTATTTATACAATACTTATACTCAATATACCAGTTTTATAACTACTTTTTTACACGTTTTTAATAACTAGCTATTTGATACCAAGTATTCTTATGTCCATTTTGGACATTTTGTAGATATTTACCACTCTTCCAGTTTCAAAGCTTTTTAAAGCATTTTTTTGTGATTAAATGATACAATATTTTATTTTTAAAAATTAAAAACGTGTATCAATAAAAATAATTTTTTTGCAAATATTCTTGTTAAATCATTATCATTATTAGGTCAATAATGCGCTTTTAAACTTAGTTTTTTTTGCCAAATTTATAGCCCACTGAAATTTATTTTACCTAAAATATATTAAAAGAAACATACATTTTTCATATATTTTATAAAAAAACGTGTAATAGTAGTCCTGTTATATTACCTGTCAACAATCAACTGATCTAATCAGGCCACCCACATTATCCTTAAGTATGATTAATGTATGCATTAGTCACATATCAGTAAGACGTATTCCCGGCACAAATTCCTTCTTTGATCTTATAGCTAGTCGACAATTTTTTACTGATTTTTCCAGTTGTTAGCGTTTCAATATATTAACACTGATCTAAATCTTCATGCTTAAACAAAGGGGATAATTTGCAAACAAAAGTAATAAATAAATCCTGTGCTTATTTATGTCCTTTAAATAATAACTAACTTTGTAAGTTATTAAAAACGCATACAATATTGCAATTAATTTATACAGAGTTTTCTAAATTTCATTCAGTTAAACTCCAATTTTTATTCAACGTTTAATACATACATACTTTCTTGATCTAAAAAAAAATCAGGAAATGCATTACGCTAATTATACACTATTTATTATTGGGTAAGTACATGAGTAACGACTCAGCTTGTTAAGAAACAAAGTGTAAATCTTAAATACAAGAAGTAAATGAACATAGAACAAAACACTCTACAGGTAAACTAAGAAATTTTACAATGGACAATAATAATGCCGCGCAAGGCAGCTACTCAGCTACGCATTAAAGTCAATAATTACCTGCTATGGTAATAATGCCGCAAAGACCAGCTACGCACTCGGATAACAATTATGATAATAATGCCGCGCAGGGCAGCTACGCACTCGGTTAACAAGTTTTTATATCGGGACTCGCAACGTCTATACACTTTTATACTCAAGTTAAAACTATCCAGAGTTCGTTAAATAATTGAGATGACCGCACCGCGTTTTAGGCTTCCCCCCAAAACCTTGCATTCGTCCCGAAATAGGTTCTGAACACTAATATTTTTGCGGGTATTCACTCTTTCTCCTTGAAACAACTGGAACTGGGTTATACCCCCTTGAATTCTTAAAAGGAATTGGGTCGGTACTATGAAAACACTCAATAGGGACATTTAGTTCTTCTAACTTAGATATTTCATATATGTTTGGTGACTTGGCGTTGCATCCATCTTTCCTTCGATTAAGTTTTGATGTAATTCCTTTGCTCGCATAACTTAATTGATAAACCTTTACCAATACTTGACCCCCTACTTTATATGAAATAGGGAGACGCCTTTCACAAAAACCTCCCGGCAATCTTGATTCTGTTCTTGGACCCCCCTTACATTTTTTATAACTTTGGCCATCTGGAGATTTGGCGTTGTCAACGAAAAGAAATTCTCTTCTTTACATATAACTTTTAGTTCCCGAGCAAACGGTAGGTAAGAAGGTGATTGTTTTGTAGAGTCACACTTAGCTGTGTTCATCGCACACCTTATCGCAGAAATCTTTTTTCTTGGCTTTCTTATACCAAAATAGCCATCTTCAACAGGGCCAGCTTTCGGGTAGTAATAAATTATAAACGATTGATCAAAACAAAAACACTAACAGGACTTCTGCATGATATCACTTACAATATGTACACCATTGTCAGAAATAAGGCATCTAGGTACCTCATAGTGCTTCCTACACTATGTACAAGTATTTTGTACGCCATGTTTGTAATTTTCACAGTTCTTAGAGATTAGGCATAAAAGTGCTTTACTTCATTCTTTTGCTGAATCCCCACTATCAGTGGGAACATCTCTAAACATCTTAACATGTATCTTTAATAATCAATATCCACTCATTACCATCGTTGTTCATAGGTAATGACCGAACAAATTAACCACAAACCTTTGATTAAGTAGCAGAGTTCTTAATAGGCTTAAGTTTTATGGACTTGTGGCGCTGACACTTAATACAGCGTTTTATATATTCAGTCACATACTTCTGCATACCTGAACAATAATATCTAGAGACAATCCGACCTAACTTTCTTTACCCCAAAATGACCAGCTTCGATTTTAATTTTTTATAATTTTTCATTTTAGATGCGAAAATATATGTATATTTATTAAAAAACATTATTTTTAATAATATAAGGATTTTATGTAATAATAATTAAGGTATTACATTGTAAAAATTAAAATTTTATTATTATGTAATATTTATCTATGTCTTCATAAGTAATAATTTTGTTTTAAACCACGGGAGTCTGCTTTATCTAGTAGCCGGAAATAAAAGTTAACAATTGAAACTTTTTACATTATTGTCACATATTTCCAATGCAGTTTGATTTAGGACATTATTTGCTACAACTTTTGTAGAAAATAATATTACTAAAAAGAAGTTATTATTTGTTGCGACAAATTTATTTAATAAAAAGTGACAAGTCACCTAGAAATTTACATCCGGTTTAATCAAAATATAACAGTGAATGTCCCAATTTAAGTTTCAACAATTCACCCCTCTCGCCCAAGTTTTGGCAAGCCTACTAAACTTTGCAGCAAATTTAAGTCTAAATCTTCAAAGCAATTCAAGTCCGAAAGGATGAAACCGATCCAAGTTTCCATAACGCGTAAAATCTCGAATTCGCATTAACTTATGCTTAAAAATTAAATTATTCATTATATGCAGAACGTTAGATTTAATTTAACTGTTTATTGTTAACCCAGCTTACTAAACGAAAAGGGGCTAAAAGTAAATCTTAAAAATATTTTTATCTTAGTTTGGTCCCAAAAAATTGAAAAAAAATTAATTTACAAATATTATATCCTTCAATATTTATTTTATTAAATATTTCAAATATTATATATGATAAAAGGAAATTAAATTTAATAAACAGTTTATATTTGTGTTTTTACTAATACTTGAGTACTCGAGCTAAACGCTTAGCCTGAAATGGCGAGAGGCACTTAAGCAAGTGAAATCGAGACAACAGGTATCACAAATCGTGATATAATAAAATTTTAATACTAAAAGTATAGGAACATTAGTAAACGAGTGCCCTAAATCACCACCTAACCTGGCCAGGAAACAAAGAGAAATTAAAATGGAGAGGGATAAATCGTCCTGATTAAAAGCAACAGCATTGAGATAGCCGGCGGGAAAGCTACGTGGTCTAGATATTTTATGCAAAACAAAACAAAAATAATTTACTAAAAACATAAAATCAAAATTGTGTTAAATTTAAAGTAGTTTATGCCAAAAGTTCAGATGTTCTCCTTTAAATTATTACTACCAATTAACAGAAAAGCCCATTAATACAGAGAAATTACCTCCATTGGATTTCTGTATTACTAAGAAAAGTTTTTCAAACTTCATAGCATTTTAGAAGAAATTTGTTCTCAACTCACCAGTAATCCTTCCTTTCCCAGATTTCTAACATTCTTTGGTAAGCTTTTCTTAACGTCCAGACCTTACTTTCGAATACTACCACTGGTTTAATGACGTTTTTTTATAAATTCACCTTTAGTTTTGTGAATGTGAAATGGTTTCTAATATTTGGTTTAGTGCATATA
>JARJDX010045204.1:0-10023 GCA_030264735.1 Gymnusa sp. GC000175
ATTACGTCAACGAGGCACATTCTCTTTAGGTAATAAACGGTTTCTTCTACGAAAGTCTGATGCAAAAATATTCAACTTTAAACTGCACCAAGGAACTTTCGTTTCAGGTGTTCTGTTGATGCAAAGATAACTATCCTTAAAGTATAAAAATGTACTTTACCTTTCCAAAGGAAATACCTTCTTCAACTAAAATTTGTCATAAAAGTAACTAAGTACCTTTGACCTACAACAAGACACATTTTCTTTAAATGCTAAACATTTTCTATATTTGGCGCAAATGTAGCAACTGTTTAAGGCGAAAATAACGACCTTGTACGTACAGCAATATACTCTATAGGAAATTAGAGTCTTCTCCGAAAATAACTACTTTTGAATTGAGCAAGGAACTCTTCCTTTAGGTGACCTTTGATATACTTTACCTAAAAGTTATTAACGTCTTTTTCAATACGTGTGATGTTTGAGGAAATATAAGTTCGAGGTGATAATCTTAATTTGTATTAAATAAAGGGAAGAACTTATTGTAGTTTTAGTCAAAATTTCTAGATTTTTAGTGAACGAATTATAAAATAATTTATAATCCCTTCGCGAGCCATTAAGATTTAACTGAAAACCACCCGTGGCTTGTATTAAAGTTTTACTCTATACCATATATTATAGAAATCGCTTAAAGGTCTTTAGTCTCCTCTTTTTTCTTTTGATACTGCTTCTTCTCATCTTCATTATCAGCATAATTATGTCAAAAATTTTAGTTCCAAGTTATCTTTGCTATTTTTAGATCCTACTTTTTCTCAACATTTTCAGTTACAAGTTCTTACTTAAGGCTTTATTTTCCACAGCATTTTTAAGTTAAGGTTCTTTTCAGTATAGCTGTCCAGGGTCTTCCTAACTTCATTAGATCACAGGATCAGGATCAGCACATTTGGGTCGTTTTAGCAACTTCAATTTTAAGTTTTTTAGCATCTCCAAACAATTCTTTTTGCTGTCTTTAAAGCAAGTTTTTCGCAGCACTGTTAGGTCCGAGTTATTATTATCTTAAGGACCAACTTATTATAATTTTTAATTTCGGGGTCTTCTCTTCTCCTTTAGAACTAGGATATTATTAGCATTATAGAAAATTTGAGTACTTTTAAGCATATTTAGGTTCTTTTCAACCTTTTTACAAGTTTAGAGTTTTATTGTATTTGTACGCCCTATTTTCTTACAGTATTTTTAGGTTTAGGCGTTTCTTTGCATCTGCAAGTCAAGGTTCATTTTTGCACCTTCAAATTTAGGTTCTTTACAGCAACTTTAAGCACATTCAGTTTAATGTTCTAATGAAAATACCATTAACTAGTCACGAAGAAGTACTGCAAACATTATCAAGAACACATTCCAGACCATCGGTTTCCAACCTTTTTGGCTCGTGGAGCCCTTTTAAAATCAATTTCTATGATAGAGCTCTTTAGACCTACCATATGTCTTACAAGTTTATGGTGTTTAGAAGTTACGAAAGTTACGAGGGGGGGTGTGGATAGATGGATAGATAAAATACCTTTTAATGATACACCCGTGGTAATAATATTTTTGTTATTTAAGATTCAAATAATGATAGTTGAATGCAAATACTAAATTTTGCATCTAAGTAGCTGAAAAAGGTATCAATACGAATTTTTCTTTCCCAGACAAGATTTTGAAATCATCTTGTGAATGTTTTCGTCAATACGGCAGACATTGGTTTTGAAACGCGGTGGTAAGATGTCAAGTCTATGAGGTCTTTATATTACGCTGAGTGTAAGATGTGTATTTTATATTTCACATGTAGTACCCATTTAAAAAACTTCTCTTGACTGCCGAAAAATAATTTTCAAAGGAATCTTCGAAACGCGACTTAATATTTTTCTGTATTTTTTCCCTAGATCTTGATGTAATTTGCAATCAAGAAGCTTTTTGTACAAGGAAAGCAGTTGGTATATTCATTTTCCATACACTCCTACCAATATATAAGTTTACTTTTAAAACACTTTTGAAATTTGCATGAAAAACTGTAGCGGTTTTCCTTGTGATAGTGGATCTATGTCCATTGTGTTGCAAAAGTCGGCCAAATACGCCGTACCCACTCTTTATCATTAAGCATACTATCGCCTATAGAGAGAGCATTACGGACCATAAAAAACGCGTACATGTTTCGAGACCTCACAACTTACCACAGTGTATGGGAGGTCCTTTAGCTTTACACATTAGTTTATAAAGCCTGCTTTAAGGAGATCGCCATTTCAAGTAGTTATTTTTATGGCATCATTTAACACTACCATAAAGGGCGGTGTTGCTTAGCAGTCTAGGCATCCGGCAGCTGAGTGCAAGATCATGGGTTCGCGCCCCCTAGCATGCAAAATAATTATTTAAATAGTTAAATGTCCAACTCTGCCCCAACTCCCCAACCCGCCATGCCAGCGTGGTGTTTCATGGCTAAAAATCCTTCACTGGTCCGAAGTTGGACGAGAAATCATATAACTCCAGTGGTTTGGAATCCACGCTAAACTGTAGGTCCACTTGTTATGTAAGTTGCCAGTATTACAGATAGAGAAAAGTCTATGCGCCAGGAGTGGCTTTCTAAGCTGACGAAGACGATTCAACAGGCTCAGAAGTTACTTTTCTCTAGAGCTCTCTATGAAGAACGCAATGGCTGCTGTTGCATTTCTTTGCCATTTCTCTAATTTTGGCAATGACTCAGTAATTATGACCAATCATTGCCTTTACACCATCATTACATATATTTGTATAAATTCTCCCCTGGTATTTCGTTTGATTAGAAGAATCCTCCAAAAGATTAAATATTTTACTTCCTGTTGTGTTACTCGGTAATGGTCTGCAAACATAAAGGTCATCCTGACTAATACCGAGCAATACCGATAAAAAGTACCCTGTCCGAAAACTGCCAAATATTACTTGCGACTGTCTCGCGAGAACCAGCGTCTTATCAAAGGCATTCTCACGGGGTACTTTTAACTAACGAAATACATGCACACAATGGTTCTTGCAGAGAACCCGCTTTGTAGAGCATGTGAAGAAGAAGACGAGACAACGCGTCATGTGCTAAACAGCTGCTCGGCTCTTGCCCATATAAGAGAAATCATGTTGGGGGGAGCTTTGGCCGAACATGGCCAGAATAAGGAAGACCCCTTTAAGTTCTGGCCTTCATCCGTCACTTAGGGTGGCTGGACGGGTGGACACACCTTGGAAGGAGGACCCCCTTGGAGGGCGTACAAAGGGTCTAATGAAGCCTAAGTGCTCTGGCCGCCAGGGTCACCCTCCAAACTTAAATCCACAATCCAGAAGTACTGGAAGCTTCCTACCTGATAAATTTATGTCTAGTTCGAGCTGCTAAAGTTCATACCATTGCAGAGACTTCTAAAACATTTTACATTCGACCAACATGCCTTTGTCAAGCAGCACTGTTGCTGGACGAATACCGTTAAAATTGCCAAGGTAACAGTCGATTCATCCATTTGTAGCGCGAATTTGGTAAATATTTTACTTCCTGTTGTTCTTGGTAGTGGTCTACAAACATAAAGTTCATCCTGACCAATACCGACCAATACCGTTAAAAAGTATAGGAAGCTTTTTACCTGATAAGTTTACTTCTAGTTCAAGCTAATAAAGTTCATACCGTTGCAAACATTTTACACTCGACTTAGTTTCCAACATGCTTTTGTCCAACAGCACTGTGGAAAAATACCAATAAAACCGCCAACCGCCATTTAGGCGCGAATTTGGTACGCCTGATGCGTAAAAGGAATGAGTTATAGTTTAGTCCAAATCCTGGAGATCCAACATCAGGATTTTGGACCACTTCCCGCTCGGAAGGCAACACGCAACCACTAAGGGTACAAGCCCCCGGATAACTTTCTTAATTTGGTGATTCGGAACCCACATATTACTAAAGTTGTAAATCCCTTGCTTTCGTGTAATAGCATATAAAACGCATAACACAAAAGTAAGCGCGGAAGTCGACTACACTCGGAAACAAGTATGGCACTACGAGAAGAAGATGCAACTAATGAGTATCTATTTTACCATTAACGCTAATTCGTCTAACAACAGTACTATTTAACAAAGGAATGTTGGAGCCGAGTATACAACTCTTTAGAGATCTCTGTCATGGTAAGTCCTTCAGCAGCTTCAGCTCAAGCTTCCAGTACTTTTTACTTTAATAAACGATATAATCATTAAGATTGTAATCGTCAAAAAAAATTCAAATTTTAGTGAAATTCACCATTGAGAGTCTCATGAACCATTATTGAACAAAATTAAAAATGTATGTGTGCGTGCGGCGCGTTTTTGCGGTCAAAATTTCTAAAAAAAGTATTAAAAACATCACCACTAAAATTCATAATTAAGCTTTTAAAAAAAATTGAAAAATCCCAGTTACTTTTGGCTGAAATCCACCAACTGAACGTTAGTTTAGGTCTTTCTGTTTTTTTGCAAATATTTTAAAAACTATCAACTTTTTGGAAAATGCATAATGGAACAAAAGTGTTTGAAATTAAATTTGCAACAAATTTTGTTATCATTTTTTCAAAATTTAACATTTTAAGATTTTCGTTGCTAAGCAGCATTGTTAATGAAATTATTTTCACAAGTTAAAGAGACATAGTTTTCAAAAATGAGTGTCATTAATGAAATTTATTTAAATGTATGATAAAGTCGGGTGTTGACCACATCAGATTTTTCATTATTGGTTTTAGCATAGTTTTAAAAAAGTCAGACGGTTTTCTCGAAACAACGCTGCAGTTAAGTATGAAACATGGAACAGTTAGTACAAATTTCCGCAAATCACACAAAGGTATATATTTAATTTGGTGAATTTTTGTTCAGAATGTAATTTCCAGTTTTCTTATTTTAATTCTGCTTTTTGCCTTATTTAATTTTCATATTTTCATACATCAGATTTTAAAAATAATATTTAATTTAAACTTAACTACGTACTTAGCAGGAAGAGCTCAAAAAAAACAATTTATCCTTATTTTATTTTTATCTAAAAAAGAAAATATTTCGTTATTTTTCCGGATATTGCTAGGCTTCTGTGGTGTATAAGATATTAAGCTGGGCAAATATAAGCTAAAACTTTATCAATAAGTTTTAAAGAATCCCTAAACTGAAGCGTTCGTTCAGCGCGAAGTCATCCTAGCAGGCAGGAACATAGAAGCAGGATCGAGGCCGTCACGGCAGGAAATCAAGAGTAATGCGGACACGAAACTGCACTCGCCCGTTTCCCCTGGGAACGCAAAATGGCGGAGAAACAAGTGAATGTATTGTTCTCTCTCGTTCTACTAGAGCGTCTTTATCTTCAGTGAAAGCAGGATTTTCCGAACGATTTAAAAATACTCCATGAATATAAACCGAATTTCAAATGCGATATGAATTTGGAAAAATAAAACTCAATCGAGGAGTAAATTGAATATTTTTCAAGAACACATTTACAGTTATTAGGAAATATATTTCAAAACCAAACGTGATGTACTAATTAAAATTTGGAGTGATCCCACTAGGTTTCACGCTGAAGATTTAAAAATGACTATTAGGTGCTAACTAGTTAGATAAGCTATTAATTATAACATAATCGTTAATAAGTGATAATTAGATTGTACTTAAATCGAAGGTCATGTTTGTAGTCAATTGTTTTAAAGATGCACATCTTTAATTTTAATGTTTTATTTTAGTTTTATGATATAACGCTACATTTTATTATTTTTTTTTTTCAGTTAGAATTACGTTTTTTATTTCTTTGCCTTGCAATATTTGGTAATTACCAAAAGCAATATTGAAAACGATAAGTATGCACAAGTGCGAATAAAATTGCTTCTGCAAAAAGAATGCAAGAAGAGGAAGCAATAAGCAGGTAAAATATTTCCCTATTAGTGTGGAGTGCAGCAGTCTGATATTAGCCCGCATTCCGCAGGCTCCCTTTGATCCTGCAGGGACATACGCGAGTTCCGTCACCAAGCAACTAACTTTCCACCCACTCTTTTTAACTCCCTCCTATAAACATCCATGGATTCGCAAAATTTAACATCACTACATTGTAAATAAAATATTAATAGCCAAATTTAACCAAACAATAATTCATTTTGGTGTATGTATTTAAAAAAAATTCAGATTTTTACCTTAAAAATAAAAAAAAATTGAGAATGATCAACATAACTTTTATAAATTTTTCTGGCTTTTAACAGCCAAAATTATTATTATTTACTTCCTTATTCTTTTATGTATAAGTTAATTATTATAATTATGCGTTACGTACCGGCAATGAAATAATATGATGGTGTACCGGTAAGAAAATTATTTTCAATTTCTTAATAAAAAGAAGAAGACATAACTCGTGGCTTAAAACCTACGTCCTGCACATCAACCGAAATCTTCCGTGCGGCAGTATTAACAATAAGGCTTGCTATTTGGATCGCCAACCTTCGAAAGGAGAGGGCGTAAGAAGAAGAAGAATAAAAAGATTGCGTCAGCGCGCAAACCTCGCTAGGTGGGACCCCTGGAAAAAAAATATAAAAAAATTGTAAAGTGCAGTATGGAGCTACATCGGTCATGTAGTGAAAAGCTGAATAATAATTATGATTTAAATCGGTGTGTATATACCAAATGTTTCACCTAATAAAGTATTATAGCAAGTTGTACGCGTTGCACGAAAAAATACGTCCAGATAAAAAATCCAGATCAACACCCCTCTCGATAGGGCGGGAAATTTTAAATGAAAAACCCTAATTTTTTTACATATTCGGATTCTATGTAAAAAACTATGAACGTATTATCTGAAAGGTTTTTGTCGATTCGCGATAGATGGCGCTGTAATCGGCAAAAATAGTTTCAAGGTCGATTACTGATTTTTTCATAAAAAACTGTATTTCGCTTATGTAAAAATAATTTTTAGGCACAATATTACTTTTTGTTGTTTTAAAAAAATGCTTTAGTCTAGAAACTTTCTGCCCTGATATAAAAATGGCGGAACGAAACGGTAAAAATATTTGTTTCTATATTTAAGGAAAACTTGGATCATATGGTTAAAATTTAAAATACATAGCTAAAAACAAATGCAAGAGTAGAGTATATTGAAATATAATGAAATGTTGTAGTGGAAACTTTATCCACAAATGATCAAGTGGGAGATTTGGGTGGATAACATTAAATTAACGGCTAACGGCTAACCTAACTGGTTATCATCAATTTTTTGGGAAGAAATAACTAAATTAACAAAATTAATATTATTTAAGACCATGGGCGTCCATCATCTTTAGGATGGTGGCAAAAATTGGACACTAACAGTAAAAGGCAAAGCAAAACGATGGAAATATGAACTGGCACTAAAAGGAAGATAGCAGCGATCTAAATAATCATTGATAAAGCAAATATTAAATTAAATTGTAGGCAAATCCAAAAATATTTTTTTCCGAAAGTTATCCAACTGTCTTATGAATTTATGGCTTTTATAGATAAAGAATTGTCAAATATTATTATGTCCAACAAAATCTTGGTTTGTTGTTTAAACAATTTTTGTGTTTTGCAAGTACCTAGGTGATCGAAAGTACCATCCGACTGCCTACTAGTTTATGCTAGTTCTTTTAGCATTACCCAGGGTGCACCACGAGGAGGCGAACTAGCTTAACACCCCAAAATATTCTGTATTCTTAAATAATATATAACCTACTTCATTAATTGTCAGCCGATTATAATGACAGTAAGTCTCTATTACTTGATGGGTATAAATTCAATAAGACGTTCCTCAGCAACGAAAAAGTTAAATTTTGATAAAATGATATAACCAAAATTTGTTGCAAATTTAATCTTAAACGCCGTTATATTCTTATATTTTTTCCATAAATTTAAAGGAGAGAAACGATGACGAAGAGCATAGTATACTCGAAGAAGAAGATGTGATTACGTCAGCAGAAGTAAAGAAAGCTGCAAAAGAAATAATATTCTTATATTTTTTCCATAAATTTGATAATTTGAAATATGTATTTAAAATATTAAATGAAAACATGGGTCAAGCACTACAAAACCCTGCTGACGGAGGTTTGACAAAATTTTCTTAACGAGGAAAGACACGATGACGAAAAGCATAGTATACTTAAAGAAGAAGATGTGATTACGTGAGCAGAAGTAAAGAAAGCTGCAAGAGAAATAAAAAATGGAAACGCACCTTGCCCGGGAGGCATACCAATATAGCTGATAAAGGAGGGACCGGAAATGCTGTTCGAAATGCTAGCACGAATTTTTAACACCTTCCTTAAAGAACACGATATACTAATATACTGCATACATTATCAACATCCATGAAAAAGGTGGCAAAAGAAACCACTTCAACTATCAAGGAATCAGCGTCACAAATTTATTATCTAGAATATATGGAAAAATGATTAAGCAGTAACTTGAAAAAGAATTTTAAGACATCGAAGAGCAAAGTGGGTTCAGAGCCGGTAGATCGAGTTTAGACAATGTCTTTACCATAAAACAAACCATAGAGAAGAGAATAGCACAAAATATGGAAACACATGTTGTGTTCATCGATTTAACCAAAAGCTTATGACAGTGTGCCCTTTAGGAATCTATGGCGTGCTATAAGAAACCAAGGTATAAGTGAGGTATATGTTTGAGCAGTTAAAAGCCTAAATCATAACATGATTGAGATGAAAAGCGGTATCAGAATATCGGAACAAATGAGGCACGAAAGGCCTCAAACATGGATGCAGTATCGCACCCACATTATTCAAGACATATATTAAGCAAGCACTAACAAAATGGCGGGAAAAGTGCCAGAATACAGGGATCCAAATAGACGACGATAAATTATTTACATTAAACTTTGCAGACGATCAGGCATTATTAGCAAAAGATAAAATGGACGCAGAATACATGCTTCGGAAACTGTACGATGAATATAACAAATGGGGTCTCTCCATAAACTCCACTAAAACCGAATACCTGGTCGTAAGAGGAGAGGGAAATGATTTGACAGTCGAAGGGATGAATATAAAACATACCAAAATGTATAACTATCTTGGAATAAAAATTTCGAACACCAGCGACAACATTGATAAAATTGAAAATAGAAAGTCAGAGCAGCTACCAGACAATTAAATGGTATTCTATGGAGCAAACAAATAACGAAACAAAATAAAATCAGAATACGGTTGTGAAAAGTATAGGCACGTACGGATCAGAATTGTAGAACATAAATAAAAGAAATAAATCAAGAATTAACGCCGCCGAAATAGACTGCTGGAGGAGATGCTGCCAGAAAACAAGGATGCATCGAGGAAGGAATAACGATATCAGATGAAATGGAAATACAGATTAGCACACTCGAAACCATAGTTGTAAAGAGGCTACGATGGTTCGGACATGTATATCGAATTATAAATGAAAGATGGCATAGAAAAATAATAATTTGGATACCATTAAATCGAAGAAAGCGAGGAAGGTCAAGACGATCTTGTAGAGTGGAAGTCGAAAAGAGGATGACATCGAGAGGACTGGCGTGGAAGCTAGGATGCGAGAAACGGCTCTAGGCTGCAACGAACTCGTCTATATATACAGGGTATTCCAAATTAAGTCAGCACCATTGGTACCTTTTTTATCGATAGAGATGCGAAGTCGGTCAAATTAGCAATTTTGTAGTACGTTTAATATAGATTACGGTGACATAACCAGAAAATTAATTGAAAGTCAGGTTTTCGAGTTATTACAAGAAAATACATTTTCTTAATGAAACTCATTACGTTTTTATATATTCCGAAAAAAAAATCATTCCAAACAAAAAAGTCCTTATTATTAATTATCCCTATATGATAGTTATAAACAATTAAAACACTGTACATTTTATGCTAAACCCACATACTTTAATTAGGCAAAAAACTGATGGTAAGTCTCATCGTTAACCTCCCACCTTAACTAATAATTTTTCATCCTATATAGGCATACACACTTGAACAAGGTCTTCAGTCATCGGACTTTTTCGCCTTGAAATTGATCCCTGCA
>JARJDX010045245.1:0-22541 GCA_030264735.1 Gymnusa sp. GC000175
CTATTACTTCAAAAGTCGTTTTAATGTTTAATCAATTTTTTTCTTTTAAGTTCTTTTAAGTGTGTTTTAAACATATTTTTTATTATTAACAATTAATTTCTTAAACCTGGGTAATGTAATACAAAAGTATTTTATTAATTTGGTGAAAATTCAAAAAATAATTGTGATTTTTTAAACTTGCTTAATATTTGAAAATTCTTTAAATATATTTTATGGTAACACATTTCCTGTGCGTTTCAAAAATTTTATTTATTTTATAAATCTTTAGCAATTTCTAATGCATTTCATACTCCGTTCCTAACAAAAACACCTAAAATTACAAAATTAACTTCTATTTTAAAACGTTTTTAACGATTAAATATTTTCTATTAAATAAAAGTTTGGTAAGTAAGAATCAAGATTGTCATAAGTATTTATCTTGTGCAAAAATGTTAAGCTTAAAATTTGAAAATTTTAAAGGAACTTTTTGTTTTAAAAACTTCACAAATCGCAAAATTTTAATCAACAGTAATTGGTAGGTAAATATCCAGATAAATTCTAAACCTCATAATAAAATTTGAATATTTGAAAGTTGGTGAGAAATTGATTTTATTCAAAAAAATATTCTTGAAGTAAGTTATGACAATTGAAACAATTAGAGACAAACGCGAAGGAATAAATAGGTAATTTAAATTCCAAAACTTTGTTTTCAATTTTTTGTGAACTTCAAGTCCACCAACTTTAACACCATATATTAGAAGTATAAATCCAATAAATAATTTATTGGTTTTACCCTAAGAAAAGAAAAGAACACTGATGCAAGAATGTTAGAACAGATTTTTCTTTCATTATCTCTTTTCATGGCATCATTTGTTAGCTCTCTGACAACAATAGCCAAAATTTTCTCAATGTACTCATTTTATCTTTTTGTTTATTTTCTGTAATTTCTGAAAGCTCCGTCACTCTTTTTATTTGCTACAAAATTAGTATGTGTAATGGTTATATATTAAATTTAAAGGAGAGTACGCTTTTATAATTTTAGGCAATTAATTATAACTGCAATTAGCGTGAGATCGTTTATTCACAAAATAACAACGCTGTGCTGGAAGCGGAAGTTATGATCAGTTAATTTCATAGGAGCCGCCTCGCAATGGACAGCGTCAATTTATTGTGCACAGCAAATGATTGCATGTACATGAATGTTTACTATGCAAATCGTTAAAAATGTTTTTTGTGTTGTAATAAATATGTAATTTAAGTGTAAGCCGCAATTTTGGGTTTTATTTTGAGAAAAAAAAACAGCAAAGATTAATTACAAAGATTAATTTATTAATTTATCTAACAGATCAACAATACGCATTAACAGAAATATGAATCATAATTATCGTAAATTTATATACGGCTAGAGTCTTTTTTTTATACGAAGAAGTAATTTGATTTGAATAAACATCATACAGTATTTTACTATAGGTTGTTTTTTTCTTTTCACATAAATAATTAATGTGGAATATTTACACACAAACATCATACAAAATAGGATCGAAAAAAACATGTATAGTAGTGGTAAATGAATATATATGAGCAAAGGCACTAATTGAAGATGAACCACAAGGGGGTTGGTTAGAGAGAGACAAACTCGGGGGTTAGCGGGGCGCAGCTTGGGGGTGGAGGTGGTGGAGGAAGCTCAGCCGTAGAATCCGGCAGTGAAAGAGTTGAACTACCACCTGCTGTGACGCGGGGACCCATATTATCATACTGCGGTGCAGCGCATGGTCGTCTGGGTAGGGTAGCCATCCCATGATACACCGGCTTGGCTCTGTGGGGCAAGTCCAACAGGTCAGGACACCTGGACGTATCTATTGTGGGATCACGACTCACAGATACTGAAATAAAGATGTTTCCAAATGCTCCAGCGGGTAGTGTACTTGTAGAAAACTCAGGAGGAGGAGGAAACACTGCCAACGGCAGCGGTTCACTTTCTATAGTTATATGCACAGGAGGTTCGAGCAATTCCATATCAGGACCCAGCGCTTCACAGCTTCCAGTTCCTCTATCCGTAGTCGTCGCAATACTTACATCTAATAGCTTCTTTTCTTGGTCAGTGAAGCTAACACTCGCTTTCATATTGCGTGTTCGACGATTGTTCCGCGATTTCACACAACACACAGCCACAACTGTACAGACCGCGGAACATGACACCGCCACTCCGACAACCAGCGAAGCCCACCACACTAATCCTGGATCAGATTTACTCAATGTCGTTGCGGTCACTACTTCCGGTAACACAAGAGTCACGTTCAAACTAACCACAGCCAGTGCATTCTTGGCAACACAGGAATATATTCCAGCATCCGCATCACTAACATTAAACACACTAATATTGACCCACTTATTCAACAATCCTTCTTCCGCTTCCAATATAAGCCATGTATGATTGATGGGTCGACCTTCGTACATCCATGTAACTTCCGGTTCAGGATCTCCCAAAACGTGGCAACCAAAACTAACATTACCTCCAGCCTCCGCTTGAACTTGTGGGTGTGGTGTAAGAAACACCTGAGGAGGACAGGCGAATTCATCAGCAGGCACGTCTTCCCACAAACGATCTTGTAACTCTTCCGGTTCGGAGCAAGCAAGTGACATTGAACGTAAATTGCTTGATAAAAACCAGTCTCGAAAACCACGTAAATCGCAGTCACAACGCCAAGGATTTCCGTCGAGCGCTAGCGATTTTAAATGAGCAAAATTCATAAACGCTGCTTCTGATAAATTACGCAATCGATTTGATTTTAAGTTAAGTGATTCCAACGCAGTCAAGTGAATAAAAGCATCACGATGAACACTTTCCAATTGACAACTATCTAACTCAAGAGATCGCAGATGAGGTAACGGCGGGAACTGTGCTTGTATAAGTTGCCGCAGAGGATTCCCACTCAAATACAACACCCGTAATCTTTCATTCCCGTTAAATGTATCGGGATCTAGACTGGAGATCTCATTATCCGATAAATCCACTTCAATGAGAATAATAAGATCTCGAAATGCATCTCTGTGGACATCACGTAGTCGCGTCCCACGCATGTAGATCCTTTGAAGATTCATTAAACCAGCGGATTTAAAAGCTTCTCTTCCCAAACGTGGTATCGAGTTTTCAGATAAATCCAAAACTTGCATTTCTGAGTCTAAGTCAGGAAGTGAAGTAAAAGCTGCATCTCTGCACAATGCAGTCTTTTTGCCCGATGTCCATTTACAACGACACGAAGTCGGGCAATCAGTCCAATCTGGGGCCGCTACGGCCAAAGCCGCCACTAGTAACAATAGGGAGGCCACCGCCATCCCCTAGGTTCATCGTGGGGTTGGCTTTTTTTCACGCCACATATTTTACTCACGATCCACAAAAATAAGAACTAACTAAGCTAACTTGTCCAACTCTAACATTTCACCCACTGTACTTCAAATTTAAGTCTTAATTTTGGAAGCAATAAATCCAAAGCACTTTTTTATAACTTTATTATCCTATTAGAGTATTATAGTTTTATCTAATTAAAACTTTATAATTAGCAAAGTTCACTGAACAGATGTAAGTTTCCCATAAACAAAATCTGGAATTTACGCGCTTGTTTGTAGCGTGCACTTATTTAAAACTTGTCCTATAAATACTTCTGCAGATAAATGTGTCGTGAATTTAAACCCAGATCTGCGCGAGCGTCTGCTTTGGAATCTTGTCCGTCGCACTATGATCCTGTACTCCGCAGCTTTATGGGTCGCGGCGCCTGTATTGTTGCGTCGGCGTCGTTGCGCTGACGATGCGCCTCCCCAACCATGCAACCAGCATATAGCCGTTGGTGTAACTTAGCACATAACCCACTTTACAGTTCTTTTTTTTTTAATTACTTGCTATTAATTGCATATTTGAATATTCCTTATTACATTTCATGAAAATTTGAAAGATCTAGTTTTAAATAATTAAATTCATTTTTATTGATCAAGCCATTATTTTTAATTTTAAAATTAATGCCGCAATAAAATAAAAATATATTTGAAAATTTTGTTTGCCATTTGTTTGCTAATTTTTCTAATTAATTAATCTTATATTTTGAATATTTTTTTATTTATTTTCAAATACACAGTGCCACGACATCTATGCATGAATTTCTAAAGCTCTAATAATGGTTTGGAAAAATAGTGATCGGCTGAAAAGGCCGATTTCCCATCCATTGAATATACAATTCTCTAATAGTCCAATTGAGTCCAATACTCTAAAGTCAAAATAGAAGGCTCGTGAAGCGCAGCGTTCTGCCGCTTACTTTTGTGGACGAAACGGCTGATATTTGGGGACAAGCCGCATTTTATTGTGAAGTCGCCACTAGTATTAGTGCTCGCTATACATAAATAAAATAATAAAAGGGGCGATATATTAATTCCCGAAATCTATATTTTTAAAAAATAGTAAGATATCAAACAAAAGGAGATTTTGATTACCATAAAAAAATTTACTTTTCAGTGATACCATTGAAAATACAATTCTCTGATTGAAGGCTCGTGAAGCGCAGCGTTCTACCGCTTACTTTTGGGGACGAAACGGCTGAAGTTTGACAAGCCGCATTTTTATGAGAAGTCGTCACTAGCGCTCGCTGTACATAATTGGAATAGTAAAACGCGCGATATATTTATTCCGGTAATCTATATTCTTCAAAAATAGTAAAAAGTATAAAATAAAAAGATGATCTTGTCTATCTTAAAATATTTTAACCGCATATGCAAAGGGTAGTGCCATTGGTGCCATCACTATTAGAGCCGCGGCATCTAAATACGCCTTCTATTAGAGAATTGCAATTGTATATTCAATGGTGATATGATACCAACTGTAATTTTTTGAAGTAGCATGAGTAGCACCAGCTACTCTCTCTGAGCACCAGTCTATAACGTAAATATTCTAAAATAAACCAACAGATGACGCTTGGGAAGAAATAATAATATTGAGTTTGCGGTAATCGGTAAATATAAGTAATAACTACTTACTACGTTTATTTTAATATTTGTTTAAATTTTACATACATTATACATTGCTCGTACAACTTATTATTTACACAAAACTTTCTTGCGGAAAAGTTATAAAATCATTATGGCTTTGACAGTGGTGTAGTCCCAAAAAAAGAAGTACCGGAACGCCCCGATGTAGCGGTAGGGGGGGGGTGGTCTTGCGAGTCGACTTTTGGTTTTTCGAAATTTTCAAAGTGCGCACACAGACATGAATAATCCTTCCATAGAGCCGAAACTGTTTTAAAGGAGCTCGCCACCCACCTTACCCCTAATACGCGACCATTTTTTTTAACTCGATGCACATAACTCAAATTCCCTTTGGTTCTTTGGCGATTGTCTGTAAATGCTATATAATTTATCCATAAAAATTTTAAAACAAATTATACCATGGACTTCAGATATAGAATCACTGATTGATAGTTCTAAACGGTGGTTCAAACAGTGCTACACCACAAGGTTTTTTGCAATAGTTGTGTTGCAAAACCCGATTTTCTACCCAACATTACGCTGTCCCCGTCACTAGTAAAACCAATCAGATTATTTTTTACATTGTTTTCATCAAATCCATAGCTTTTTAAACAACCTACAAGACCAAGTGTAAAAAGATATTAAAAAAAAACAATATTTCTGGAAAAATTACCGGAACGCGTTCCGGCTTCCCTAAAATGTACCGGAACTACGTTCCGGTCCGTCCGGCCCCACTACACCACTAGGCTTTGACGCTTTGAGAGAACACAGCGTGATAATTAGCACCCTCGGTCAGTCAGGAGTTAACAATTAGACCACCATAAAGTGATTATAATAAGGTTCCAGGAGAGAAATAATGTTTTCATTTTTAACCTTATATGATGACCCTATTGATAAATTTTTGTTGACTTAAGGAAAAACATGCATTCTAATGTTTTCTTCTACATATTTGTGCACTGAGATATACTACAATAGTTATTTTATGTTCCCTTTGTATTTTTAGCATGTTAAGAACCGTTTACACAATTTATACGATATCTTATTAATATGTGCATAAACACGATTATTGTTCTTACACCCTATTATTTATTTTCGCTAAGCGCCACCAGTAAGGCGACACTTTCGTCGCAAGCAGCGGATTAAATTTGAATATTCTCGCCATTTTTTGTGGTTTCGCTGCATACAGCGCTTCCAGATGCCGGGTGACCCTAACTAAAACAAGATAAAGGCATGTAGAGTTGCCTATCTATATTTATGTATGATTCAATGTCAGTGCCTCTAGCATCTAGTTACATTGCTTGTACCCCACAACTAACCTACAGCTAGTAATACATTATCCAATTATATTTATTTAAAAAATGGTTTTTTTATAGGAAGCCAAATAAAGAATAAAATTTAAAATAAATAAGTCAAAGCGTAATTGGCGACCTCTACCGATCCGGTCTGAAACTAGCAAACTTGGTTTAAAAATATCTATAGAGTGGCGCGTCTATGGGTAGTAATCTAATATCAAAATGTATTGATTCTAAAAAAAATAATTTAATAACTTGAGAATAACAAAATTAAAATTAAATAAAACTTATAAACCATTATCACTAGTACTATATGAAATACGAAATATTTGTTGATTTTAAAAATTATGAAGCAAGTAGTGGGGATAAGTATGAAAAGCTGGTGTGCTATATTAACAAAAATTAAAAAGAAGCCAACTTTCATGTAAAACGTCGTAGAAATTCGAAAATCTGACAACGTTGGTGCAATCTAAATACATATGTCAAATATGTATCATTTATTTTATTTTACTTCGACAGACAACAGTGAATAAACCTATTATTTAAATTATTAATATAATATATTATCAAGTTGTACATACAATAAAAAGTATTTTTAGTGCTGATCGACATAATTATTGCAGACATCACAAAGTGTACTTGAAATTAAGGTAATAAATTAATATATATGTATGATCATATGTATATGTTTTAGATATTTTCGTTACAGAGTCAAAATTTATTCTTAGACCATTTTCACTATCTCCATCTCCTTTTTTCGTTGTCTCAAATTAGCAAATCACATTGTGTTATGATTGTGAAAGTTTAAAATATATATCTCACAAGCCAAATCCTTTGTTTTGTTTCAACTGGTATATTAACCTTGCATCTGAATTTTACATGACTCAGTTATCATTAAACTAAATAAAACCTTCTTTTAGAGGTCTCAAAGGCACAAGTTTTAGGCCCGATAACTTTTTAATTGGTGAAAGTTGTCACTTGAAAAATGTAAGTTGCGAACATACATGTTGTCATACTTCATAGAATAATGATTTATATATTTTAAAGGTTTTAAAATTATAATTTTTAGGTCTTATGACTTAGGGAATTTGCTAAAATTATCACTCGAAAAATTTTATACATTTGTATTGGTAGTTGATATAATTCATTTAGTTGCAAACACATTTTAAAAGTATTTAAAACTTAAATTTGATGTCTGAAAATTTTGGAATATAATAAGTTATCCACAGCTATCACTTGAAAGAATTTTTTAGATACTATATATATTTTATGTATGAACGTGCATATTAGGGTCCTTAATTTTTATTATTATACATGTTGCAGGCAAATACTGAATTATTTTTAATCAAAAATTGTGATATAGAGCAAAAATACTATTATATTATGAATTCGGGATTACATTAAATAAGGTTACCTATCATGTTATAGGTGGCGGTTCATTTTTTTTGTGTCGTCTTCTTATTGAAGGTTGGTGATTACTGTGGCCAAAGCTTGTCGATTATGAGCTGTTCTGATGAGCTCTTCTACATTAAATCCAGTCCATTGTCTGATATTTTCAACCATGTTATTTATCTTCTTACCACTCCCCTTCTACCTTTTATTTTGCCTTTCATTATCAATTGTTGCAGATCATAATTTTTTTGTTTAAGCAGATGCCTCAAGTATGATGTTTTCCCAGTTTTTATTTCTCCCAGCAGTTCCCTTTCAGCTGGAAATCACTACAGAGACTTTTTTGGGTGTGAAATACATGTTGACCAGCCATTCTTTTGGAATTTCTCATGTGATGTTTTAACTAAATATGTGTTTTTAGATTTTAAGATATCTATGTTACTATCATTGATTAGCTTGAGTTTTTCTGGGTACATCATTTTTGGTCCTGTGCATTTATTGATCTTAATTTGTTTTATTGCCTGTTCGATTTCACTTTTTATTATGCTAGTTCTTTCTTCATCACATCGACGAATGTTTCTACTCTCTGATCGTCAAAGTAATAATATAATTTTCTTATATATGCATTTCCTATATATGTATACATTTCTTCCTCCATGCTCCATGCCAGTTTACTATTACAAAACAATATATACTGCAGAGTTTTTTTACAATTCTTCTATCTTCTTGCACTTTTCGGTGATCCACCAAATGAACTTCCAATTAAAAAAACACATATTAATTATTTTTAAGAGAGCTATTTAATAATATTAAAATAAAGGCTCCTCTTCCCCCCCCCCTGTGTGGGTGGAATGGAAAACAACATTAAATTTTTAGAGGGGAAGAACAAAATTTGTGTTTCCTGCTATTACAGCGCGATCTACTATGATTACAAAAATTATTTTTGAGTAAAAGTCATTCATTTTTTTTTCTGCACAATTCAAATCTGCAAGAAAAAGTAAAGGTCCCCTCGCTGCATTCGATGTTTACAAAAAAGAGTTTTAAGTAAAAGTGATGCTCTTTTTTCCGTAGAATCTGAACCTTTAATATAAAATGGAGGTTCCTATTTTTATACTATCCCCCATTTCACCCAAAAAGAAATGAAGGGGAGCATTAATTAAGTATTAATAAATAGCTCTGTTAAAAACATTAAAAAGTTGTTTTTATTGTTATCTTTGTTTTTATCTGTTCGTCTTTTGTTGAGAATAAATATCCTCACCTATCTACTCTTTTTAAGCTGTGTTGTGAGGTGCTTTTCTGTAATTTCGTTCAGTATCTCTATAATTTTTCTTCAGCCATTATTTGTATATCATCTATGAAAATTTACAATCTAACTCTACATTTGCACAATAATTATTAACATAAAAGGGTTGATCCAGTGATTTTCTATATATAATTTTGACCTATTGTTTATTTATAACTACTGTAAAGGAAGGGTTTCAGAAAAAAAAACTTATAATCACTCTCAATTAATTTATATAAGTAAACCCTCTTAACGAATAAGAGTCTAAACCTCTTAAACTAAATCGACCACTCACTGACCAACTAACTTTCTACAGCGGTCACAGTCGGTATGCACATTTGCTCATTTCCCGCCACCGTGACTGCCGCTGATAAGCACGGTCACATCTTACACCACATAGATCCTAAATATCTACACTTGATTCTAAAATCTAGTGCGTAAGTCTGAGTGCCTCTTTAAGCGCCGCACCTCACTTTTTTCAATATTTAACCGCGCTGCAAGCTTGTTCGGGTAGATACTAAGTCGTTCGTAGTATTTAGAGCTATTCTGGCAGACTTCTTCTCTGACTGTTACAATATTTAGGCCATGGTAAATGACGTATTGCTTAGGTCCAAATCGGTTTTAGCATTGCCTTATATAATATAAGTTTATTATCTAGTGATAGCTTGACTTTACCCATTAACCAGTACATTTTTGTGTCCCAGTTGCTTTCTTTTGGTAAATAGGTTATTTTTCAAGTCAATCCTGTGTCTAAATGAATTCCAAGGTATTTAGCCTTCTGTTTTTGTGGTAAATGATTACTTAAATATGGTGGTAGACAGGGATTCCTCTTCGTTGTTAATTTTACATGTATGGACTTGATTCATTAGCTTTGATTTGCCACTTATTAAACCACAGCTCTATTAGCGCTAGTTTGATTTGAAGTAATGTGTCATCTGCAAAAGATACTGTCATCACATTTTTGCTTGTAGGTAGATCGGATGTGTAGATTATATAAAGAATTGCTTCTAAAATACTTCCCTGATTTGATTGATTATAATAAAGTATGCTCATTTTGGAATTTAACCTCAAAATATCTCTCATGTTAGAATGATTTGAGGATAGTGCAGAAGTGTGGTAAATAGCATAATAATTTGTCCTGCCAAACCTTATCGAATGCTTGTGACATGTCAAGATTTATTTTTTTATTTTTTTTACCACTCTGTGAACTCGATCGATGGTTGCGTGGTTTTGTCTGAAACCAAACTGGGGGTTTTGAGTGAGAAGGCTTTCTTCCACAATTTGTCGAAGTCTGTTTTCATCATCCGGCGATTTTTCATGTTTAGCAATTAGAATAATTTTGGAAATCTTCCATTGGGAGGGCAAGTAACCAGTTCTTAGGATTGCATTGAATAGCTGGTAGCTGTGGCTGGTAGTTCTTTTAGTATTTTGGAATTTACGATCATATCCTGGTTTATTTTTAATTCATCATTTAATTTATTTACTTATTATTTCTGAGGTGTGTAAATTTTATATTTATTGTATATTTATCTTGTGTTTTGAGGTTCTCTTCTTTATCAGTTCTAATCTTACTGCTTACTTCTCACTAGAGACTAGAGGGTTGTAGTCCGNTGTGTAAGGTTAGCTATTATCATGTTGTGTTCTGGGGCGAATTCTTTCAGCTTTTCTTCTCTATCGTTCCTTTCTCCTAGTCCGTAGTCACCTGCTACTTCTGTGATTTCCCCTGTATTTCCCATGATTATGTTAATTTCTTCTTCCCTAGTCCACTTTAGTAATTCTTCCAGATCTTTATGTCATCGCTCTAATTTGGCCGGAGGTTTGTCCATTGTAAGAGCTTATATTTGAATTACATTGATTTTTACTGGCTTTACTTCAATTTTTTTAATCATACATATTTCTGAGGGTGGGACAAAATTTGTAATTGGTTGGCTGATTTTTTGGTCTACACTACTAATATTCCTATACTATTGACATGTGCTGGGTCTTTGTTTCCTGAATAGTAAAAGGTTTTTGATGTTGTATTTCCTGAACCAGGCGATCTAATATCGCTGATGCCTATTATTCCTATGTTTAATCGATTCATTTCGTGACTAATTTTGTTAATTAAACAAGAGTTGTTCGAGAGAAACCTGATAGTAAAGATAAAAAAAAGGATTGTTGTGTTGGAGACCAGATTCAGCTAAGGTACATCGGGACTACCATTTTCCTTGTTCATGAGATGTGAGCTCCTGAGGCGGTTAGATAGGTCTGGATAGTATTCGACGGGGCATCTAATTTTTGAAGATAAGATACACGCACATAACATCAAATAATTTTATTACATTAAAAACAATTTGCTCAAACTGTCAGAAAGTATTTGACTAGAAAATGCTATTTGTTTAAAAAAACAATTTTGTTTTGAGAATCATTATTTGAACATGTTTTTTAAAGGTATTAAAAACTAATTTTTATGGTAACTTGCAATATCAGTCAAAACGGAAATCGGTTAATACAAATTATAGGCTAGAAAGAGGGCACCTGAACATACTTACAAACTAGTATTTTAATAACTAACTAATAAAATAGTGGTGGGTTAATTTTGCTCAGAATTAATTACTATTATTTATTTTAAAAACACCGATTACATATTTAAAATTTGAATAATATCCTTTAAAAAATATGAATTTTGAGTCACCAAGTAAATAATTTATTGGCTAAACCTATATAATCCAATCTGTTAGCATGAAATTTATTCTTGTACATACTTACTTTCTATCCATGCATTATTAAAATATTTGATGTGGCCAACAATGACTTACTTATATTAAAAATATTTTATTTAAATTATAAAAAAAATAATATTTTGAAAAAAAAATCTTTGTTTTTGATTATACATAATTGATAAATATAAAATTTTGTGGTGATATTCAATATTTTTTGAAAAAGCTTGCCCACGAGAAAGTTATACACATCCAAACATTTTTTAATTTTGGATAATTCCTATTCAGATGATTTCCACTAATCTTTGTATGATACAGTAAAAACGAATGTTATTTACAAAAGTGTTTTAATTTTGTAAGATAATATTTTTCTATAAAACCATTTATTTCTAAGAATGCCTTTAATCTTTTAAATGTACAAAGTAAATTATATTATCATTTCATTGATTTTTTTTATTAGTCATACATAATTTCCGAAACTTTCTAATTTAAAATTAGTTTTTTTATTTTTTTCTAATAATCTAAGTAAAGGTGCAAAAGTTTATAGGGGAAGTCCAATGTGATTATAGTCTTTATACGCCATCTTACGGATGATTTTAATACTTCTATTTTAGGAGTTTTTCTCTTATTATATTTTTATTTAAACAGGTGTTAATACAAAATTATGTAAAATATGAAATAACTTACCACCTCACCTCAGCGTCACCAACAGAGATTAAAATCGGTCACAAAATTAATTTTAATTTGTTTATGTATTTACCATTTGCGCACTAGTGAGAAACGTGTATTATTCCACTAGAGAAAGTAAACAATTATCATCAAATTCAGTCCCATCCTGTCCAATATTGAACCCAGTTTTCTCTATCTTGGGTCTGGCTGATCCACGTTTTGGTGGTCACCTTCGTCGGACCAACTTGCATTTTGTATTTCTTGATTTCTCCTTTCTGTTCGTGGTCTCCTGTAATTTTCCTACCTAAGTGACTATCGTCTGGTGCCGTTGCCACTTCAGTTTGGATATTCTATTTGCAATATTTTCGACACACACCCTCTCTTGTTTCGGTTTTTAAATTGTGCAATTTTAAGTTTCAGTTCTACTGAAAATTCTGTAGTTTCGGTTCGATTCTCTGGGTTATTATTGGAAATTGTTAATTCAAAAACACGTCCCAATTAAATACAAAAATACGTATAAAAACATAAGATAAACATTTCGATAGCTTTACGATTGCGAAATCGGGAATCCTTTCAAAACAAAAAGTATTCTTTCAAACTTTTTTAAGGATTTCAATTTTTTTATATAATTACACGTCCGCGCTGTACGATTATTATTTACGTAACAATTTCCGTTCATTATCCTTTTTTGAATAAAGGAATTGTTATACTCTATGTACAATCAGTGGGTACATATTCTGTTCATAAGATGATAGTAAATGACTTTGTTATTAATTTTATCTCCACCATATTTAAGCATTTCATGGTGCTTTCTGTTTTTTTTGTTCCGCTACTTGATATTTTGATAGTTCTATAACTTCCGTTTTGGCTATTTCTATAGGTAGAATTTTGTTGTTGTGTTTTGTATAGATTTTCAAAGCTTTTTTGCCATTTCTCTTTAAATATTTTCGTAATTTGTACTATATCCTTTATTTCCATTTTTTTCTTCCGTAGCTTCTCCCAGATTTTTCTCTGCGTCCCCTATATGTATATCTCTTTTCATGTCTTAAATGCCTTCGAGAATTCGTCTTTATTGCGCCTTATTTTATGTAGTGATCATATGTCGATGGCCATTCATTTTTCAGATTTTGTCCAAACGCCTCCTTTTTACATTTATTTTGTTACCTATCGTCGCTTGTAAACCACAGGATTTCCTACTGTCTTCGGTTTTATTATTCTTATTCCCAGGGCCTCTGTTGCAGTGGTCATATTCTTTTTAAATGCTTCTCAATCTATGTCTAGGGTAACCATCCTGTTTCTTTACATTTGTGCTGATAAGAGTTTTTACGCGATTATTTCATACTTTTATCATTAAGTGACTCAACATTGTACTTCTAAATTGGTATCTCTTTTGCAGTTTTGGGTTGGCTGCAATTGATATTAAATATCCTTAGGGTAATGTGTAATATCCTGTCATTTATGTATCCTTCATCTTTGATGCTATTTCCTAGTCTATTGCTTACTAGTACTCCCACTCCAGATTGCCCTCGAGATTCTTTGGGGACAACACTATGGTCTATGGATAAATATGTAATTTCCGTATTTCGCCTTACCTTTGCCTTTCTTAATTATTTCTCTGATAGCACATATGTCGATATGGTTTGCTTCTAATTCTTCAGTCCCCTGACCGTTTGCCTACTTTTTGAGGTTTTCATTTTGTCGACGTTTTACGAGTTTTGTCTAAAGATATTTTTGTGCGCATGTTGATCCCTTTCCTGAGAGTGGATTGCTAACCCGTGCCTTTTACCCTTCTTTATTCGGGTTTGGAATCGGCAACACAGTCGCGAAGCTACTCAATCGCGACCAAGCAATTGAAGTTTTATTTTAATTAAAACTAAGTATTTCTAAATAATTATGTCATGTGTTAGCCACATTAAATTATTTTTTGTTTAATTTTGTTTGTAACAGTTTAGAATCTAAATTGTTCTGCTTAACTTCAGAACGTTGCTTTGTAATTTTCGAAATGTGGAAACGTGGATAGAAATAGAGCAATTGTAATATAGAAAAACTTGTGTAATCCACAGGATAGGGGTTATTGGTGTACTTTCATATACTTAATTTAAACTTTTTTACTTCTGAATCTATTTTATGTCTATTTAAATATTGATTAAAAAATATCTAAGCATATACATATAAAAAAAAATTATTTTCTATTTTAATATTTCTTTTATATTAAGTGCAATTTTACTTACAGTTTTTAATACCCAAAAATCATGGACGAGATAATGGTAGATGTAGAGGTGTCGCCTGCGAGCCGCTCGGTAGACTCTGAAAAAATAGTAGAAAAGTGGATGGGAAAATTACTAGAGGGTGTATTATCCATATCTAATTTCAAAGAATATTGGCGTACATGGGTGCCTAGATTATACAGCCCAACATTAAATGAGAGTTGTTTGAATTGGAGTTTTAATGAAGAAGATGCAACTAAAATTCTCTTCAATTCATTGGAAGAATTTATATGTAATGGTGATCCTGCAACTGTCCTTAGTACATTAAGTCAATTGGACAAACCTCCATCAGTTTGTGGGCGTGTTTTCAAATTGGGGGAACCAACTTATAGCTGTCGAGAATGTGGTATGGATAATACATGTGTATTATGTGTAGATTGTTTTAAGAAATCTGAGCATCGTTTTCATAAATATAAAATGGGAACTTCAAGTGGAGGAGGTTGTTGTGATTGTGGGGATAAAGAAGCATGGAAAAGAGCTCCTTGCTGTGATATTCATATTGCAGGAACAACTGTAGTCAATGAAGCTTCTCTTACTTTGCCTGAAGACCTTGCTGAGAGAACAAGAATTGTTTTTTATGCTGTCCTTTGGTATGCATACAATCTACTTACTCTTGAACATACAGCCGATTTAAAATTAAGAGATTCAGAAGATGATTTATTTGATATGGATACTTATTGTACAATATTGTATAATGATGAGGTTCACACCTTTGAACAAGTAATTGGAACCATAAGTAGAGTTATCAAATGCCCACAAAAAAACGCAATTGAATACGTAACAAATATCGATAGGGAAGGTAGGGCTGTTGTGAAATGCTCCAATTTTCAACATTGTAATGAATTAAAAACTGAAATTGAAAAAATCACATCAAGACATGGCAACAAACCTTTAAAAGTACTGGTTGTACATTCCCATGTGGTAGCCCATCAAATATTTGCAATGAAATTACTCTCATGGTTGCAAGTATTTTTAGGCCATGGGGAAGGTTTTCGAAGTATTTTTGCAGAAGTTGCTTTAAAACCTCAACAATCTGATCCTTGTATTGTAAAAGGTATTTTACTTAGAGATTCTCAACTTTGGAAAAGTGCCCGAACACATTGGCATCGCTTGCTTATATCTGGGATGTTATTGGAATATGAAAACAAAAGATCGCTAGCAAAGGTGTTTACAAAAAATTATGGGAATGTTATGAAAGATTTTATTAAAGATGATCATGATCATTCATTTTCAGTTTCTTCTCTTTCAGTGCAATTGTTTACTGTACCTACGTTAGCTCATCATTTAATTGCTAATGACAATGCTTTACTTATCTTATTAAATACTTTTATCTCTGAATGTTCAAGGAAGTGTAATGCAGCAGGTAAATTGGAATTTGAGAGAAATGTTTCTAGCCAAACTTTTAAAAGAGCCCAATATATTTTATATGATTTACGATATTTATTAAGTGCTATTCCTGAAACCTGGACTGATGAATTACGAATGTGCTTTTTACAAGGATTATCAGTTTTATTGAATCTTTTAACAATGATGCAAGGAATGGATTCTGTTACTAGACAAGTAGGGCAACACATGGAATATGAGCCTGAATGGGAATCTGCTTTTAATTTACATATTAAATTAGCTTATTGCATCTCATTAGCTTTAAAGTGGTGTGGAACTGATAAAATTGTTTTAGTAAAAGCTTATAGAACCACTTTAAAAAAATTATATGAAAATCCTTGCTACGATCCAAATGATGGTGGAGAACTCAGAGAATTATCAGATTACAGCATAATGTGTTTACATTATGATGTATCAACTAAACCTGTATCAATCCATTTGCCTCTATCTAGATTTCTGGCTGGATTACATTTACATTTGGAAAATTATGGAATTACATATAATGGGCCTGAAATACAAACTCCTAAACCTACTCCTGTACAAATAATTGAACCAGTATTGAGAACACAAGTTATGATAGCTCAAGTACATGCAGGGATGTGGAGACGGAACGGTTACGCATTGCTTAATCAACTTTACTTTTATCACAATGTTAAATGCAGAACAGAAATGTTAGACAGAGATATCACATTGTTACAAATTGGTGCATCTCTGATTGAAAGTAATGAATTTTTAATACATCTCTTAAATAAATTTAATTTAATCAATTGGGCGAATAAAGATTTTGAAACAAATATTTTAAAGAATCGTGAGGAAGAAAGCATGCGACAAACTATTAATTTAGTTGAAGAATTTCTGCAATTACTTATTGTTTTAATAGGAGAAAGATATATACCTGGAATAAGTAATATATCAACTGAAGGCAGGATTAAAAAAGAAATTATACAACATTTATGTATAAAACCTTTGCCACATTCGGAACTTAATAAAACTATTCCTGATGATCTAACACATGAAACTGGTCTAGATGAAGTCATTGAAAATCTTGCAATTTTTAAAAAGCCTTCACAAAATTATGGCAAAGGTGTTTATGAATTAAAACGTGAATATTTTGATGATTACAATGTGTTTTACTACCATTATACTCGTGAAGAACTCTCAAAATCAGAGGAAGAGCAAAGAAATCGGCACAAAATTGCAGGTGAATTAGAATGCTGCCCACCACCTCAGCTTCCAGTTTTAAATGCATCCTTTAATATGATTGTAAATCTCTTACAATGCGATGTAATGCTTCATATAATGCAAACTGTTTTAATGCGATCCATAAATTTAAGGGCCCTGAGTTTTTCTGAATTACAATTACACAAAATATTACATCTTATAGGGTATGCTTTGCAAGAAGAACAATCAAAAAATTATCCATTTTTATTATTTAGTGAAAAGGCGCAAAGATTAAAACTTCCTGATTTATTAGAGGATTTATCCACTAGTCCCAGAATTGAAGCTCATAAAGGTTTGATTCAATGGACACTTAATAAATTTAAACAAGTTTTAAAAGTTAATGAAGTTGTTAATGATGCTCCATCAACTTCAAATGACACACCTGAAGTTTTAATTGGAGAGAAAGTAGATAAAGTAGATGGTGAAAAGGAACGTAGAGCTAAGAAAGCGGCTGAAAGACGTGCCAAAGTTATGGCGCAAATGACGGCTATGCAAAATAATTTTATGAAAGAAAATGCTCAAATGTTTGAAGAAGCAACAGCTGAATTAAATGCAAAACCTTCATCTGAATTATTAACTGCAATGGAGGTAGTAGAATCGGCAGATGAACAAGTGGCTTTAGGGCCAAACCAAACAGCTCGTCTAAATGTTGAAAAAGTTTGTGTTTGTATATTATGTCAAGAAGAACAAAAAGTTACAGCTGATGGTCCACCCATGGTTTTAGCTGCATTTGTGCATCAAGCTACAGTTTTATGTCAACATCGAAATTGTGAAAGTCTCTTAGATGTATCATCTCAAGATCCTTTATATCTTAATTCCAATTTAGGTCCTGCACCACATACAAGTACCTGCGGGCATGTTATGCACAGCAATTGTTGGCAAAAATATTATGATAATGTAATGCTTAAAGAACATAGAAGACCTTATCGTTTAAGACATCCTGCAAGTTTTGATGTTGATAAACAAGAATTTTTATGCCCCCTATGTGAATGCCTAAGTAATACTGTGTTACCCTTAGTTCCACCTCTAAGCTCAATTCAGGAACCCTACCCAAAGATCAACATACAATTTGATGAATGGTTGAATTGCATTACAACAATAATAAGTAAAAAATTAAAAATTTGTCATGGCATATTTAAATGTAATGATTCTTGTTCAAATGCACATTGCAATGCATGTGAAAATGCATCAAATAGTGGTACAGAACCAGATTCTCCCACTGAATGTGATCCAAATTGCAGCATACAAACGCATCAAGTTTATCAATTAGGTTCAAATAAACATCTCATGGCAGATTTGGGTGAAAAAGCTGCAGACTTTTTTTCACTGTTTCCATCACAACATCCAGAATTAAGCACTCGACTAAAGGATATGATTCAGTTATACGCTCAAGTTACATATACTAGGGGTTTAGGTGTGAACCCACACCCAACTGATCGGCGTTTGGCTCCTATGGCATGGAAATCTTGTTCTTATACAATTCATTCGATTGAAACCATTTTAAGGGATGCTAATAAACCTTTGCTAGGAAATTTATCTAGCAGACAACGTGATTGTTTAGAAAGTTTAGTAAGAATTATGGGTATTTTAGGAGCCACTTGGCCTAGAAGTGTTGTAATCAGTAGTCATGCACTTAGATTATTATCAATTTTATTAGAACATACCAATGATGGTCCTTCAATATTATTATGGGATTCATTAGGATTCCTTATACCTTTAACTTTTTCTTTGCCAAGTTTATTTTGTAAAGATGAACCAACACCTGTACCAACAGGTGGAACTTTAGAACTACACACATTACAATTAATTTTTATTTGTCACATCGTGAAAATACTTATAATTACTAATTTGAATGAAATTGATGCCGATATGGAAACAAATGTAACTTGTGATAATGAAATGGAATTAATAAATGTCTTAAAAATAATGAATAAATGGAAAGAAGATATGACATCGTCATCCGTTTGGAAGCATGTTAAATATGCTTGCATACCATTTTTAAGATGTTGTGTTTTGCTTTACCACTATTTAACTGATGTACCTGCACCATCTACATTATTAGAAGTAGGTGGCGATACCTTTGACAACATGTGCACTTATTTAGGTCTACCAAAAACATCAGCAGAATTATTTTCTTCAGAAAAAGTGATACAGTTAATAACAAAATGGTGTCATCATGAAGAAGTCCAAAATTATCTCAACGATGTCCCCCTGATTATAGTTAAAGAACCCTTAGAAGTAAATCGACTTGTTGATTTACCTAATGATTACAGCGAATTAATTAACACTGTTTCATCTTTTACATGTCCTAATAGTGATCATGAAGACTCTAGAAATCCAACAATGTGCTTGGTGTGTGGAGAAGTCCTCTGCTCTCAAAGTTACTGCTGTCAAACAGAAATAAATAAAATTATTATAGGCGCTTGTAATTATCATGCCCATAAATGTGGTGCTGGAGTTGGCATATTTTTGAGGGTTCGAGAATGTGAAATTATGTTTTTAGCTAGTCCTCAAAGAGGATGTTTTGTATCTCCACCTTATCTAGATGATTATGGAGAAACTGATCAAGGCTTAAGGCGAGGTAATCCTTTACATTTATGTCAAGAGCGATATAAAAAATTACAGTCTCAATGGTTAAGTCATAGTATTCATGAGGAAATTGCTAGATATATTGAGTCAACTAACAATATTGTACCAACACAGTGGCAGCATTTATAAATGCTAGTAAAAAATATTTTTGTGTAAACTTGTGATTTTTTTAAATACTAACTGAAACTTAACTGAGAATTACAATTTCTACTCTTGAATGTACTTAAAAACAATATACATGTATACATAGTTGTGGATTAATTTTTTTTATTAGGAGGCCAATGTTAATTAATTTTCTGCTTATAATAATGATAGTGAAAAATTTAAAATTTGTATATACCTTTATTTATATTTAAGTATTTTACTTTGTAAACAGAATAAATACTTAAATATTTTATTTACATGCTGTTATAATTAAATATATTTATTAATCTTACATTTTATTGTACTGACAAAATGCAAGTAGTATAAATTACTATTATACCTTATACCCATATACAAAACCTAAGGATCTGTTACGCAATAAAAAATACACTGAAATACGTTTAATTGTATTTTTATTATTTAAATTTTGAATGACGTATTTTTTTTATAAAGTGTGTGTCCCTTTTATCTCCAAGACTGTGAGGAATCTTGAATATTTCAAGAGCTACCTGCTGGATATATCATATATGATAATATTTACATCATTCATTTGCATGACGGAGCTCGCGCCGTGATACTGCGATGTAGGAAGGAACGAAAATACACCGCACTATAATCCCATGAACGCATCATCATGAACACAATGTTAACAAAGAGGAGCCCGTAGATCACGAGAAACTAACACCAAGGGAAGAGATATAAATTGAAACTTGGAACGTTCGGGGACTACTAAGTCTGGAAAACTTCACATGGTCGAAAAGTCTTGGAAGCCGTAAATATATACATTGCTGGTCTCAGTAAAACCCATTGGAGAGGTAAAGGCCATTTTACAACCCAAAATTGTACAAATAACGACTGCCCACGGAAAAAACAATACTGGATATCACGTGAATCAAACCCATATTTTAGGTCTGACTTAAATTTGAGTTGATTTCACAAATGTTAAAATGAATGGACTCACGACTCACGTGAGTATTAATTTGGGTAGACTTAAATTTATTTACTTGTGTAAACGGTCTTTTGATACATCGAAGTTAACCGATCGCTAGAATTTATACTTATGGACCGTTTTCGCTAAATAATTTGTTTCAAGCAATACAAGTGAAGTTAAAGTAAATTAAAGATTAGATTCTGCACATCAATTTTATTTTTTTAAAGAAAAAAGTGCTTAAAAAGCAACATTTCTTCAAGATGAAGGCAAGAAAAGAAAAATTTAAATATTACCAAAATAAATATTTACAAAGTAAAAGATGAATTTTATTTTAGTGATTAAAAATTGCATTAATTAGTGCAGCTCTTGTCAAACCATTTTCAATTTGTTGAACTTAAAAATTGCCGATCTGCTATTCATATTCATTATGGCCAAATTCAAAATTATTATTTGCTCCTATTGCAATGTGCAAAATAAAGCAAGCAGCAATAATAGTTGCTGAAATTTTTTTTGTGGAAATTCTTCTTAGACTAACAAGAAAATCTTTTTTTGCTACACTAAAATATCGTTCGATGGTGTGTGTGCTGCATATTCACCAGGAGTTGCAGGATTTACCATCAGAGTTGATAAATAATTGAAACATAGATATCCATTATCGCCAAATATGTAATTATTACCGAATATACCATTTCTCTGCTCGTAACGATATATCATTAAAAATTGTGCCACCGTGACCGTGGGCAGATCCTGGCCAACAACCAACAATATTTAAAATCTTCAAATTTGCATCACACAACACTTGAATATTAAAAGAAAAAAAACCTTTTCGGTTAGCATTTGATCCTTCAGAAGATTATATTCTAATGTATTTACAATCAATTCCGCCAATTATTCCTGGAAATCCAGCAATTTTATAAAAAGCAACTTTCGTTGAAGTTGCAACCATTAATTGCAAAAACCTTAAGGCAATGAGAAGTAGATTTGTTGTAATGAGCCCTTGGTTCCAAATATTGGCCAATTAATTATAAAATTGCCATTACTGTTTGCTTTTAAAAGCAAAACCTTAATTTAAAATCAATATCGTCAAATATGTCGAAAGGATTATGACGATTTCGTAAAATTCGTCTTCTACTGATCGCAACTTCTTCATCTTCTGAAGACAAGGAATAAATAGTTAATATGTGTAAAACAGCCTGATATCCTGGCGACCAGTTAGTGATTATAGCCCGCTTTCATAGGCGGGTCAGAACCATAAGTATAGTACAGTTTTGCAGTCGAAGCAAAGACTAACTTTTACGACCTACTGGCCACCTCACTGCCTATAAGCATGGGAGACATAACCATCCTAATGGGGAACCTAAACTCAAAAATAGGGGCATACAACTCAAATGTAGAGCAGGCCATGGGAAAGCATGGTATTGGAACTATGAACGAAAATGGTGAACTCCTAGTTGATATATGTATGGAATTCAACCTGGTAATTGGCGGTACGCTCCTCCCCCATTAAAACGTACATAAGGAAACTTGGATATCACCAGTTCAACAAACAAGAAATCAAATCGACATTATAATTGCAAAAAGATTGAGAACATCCCTGTGCGACGTACGCAACCGGAGAGGAGCTGACAGGCAAGTGACCATCACCTCGTGGTAGGCACCCTAAAGCTAAAATTAGCAACCCCAAAA
>JARJDX010045249.1:0-11561 GCA_030264735.1 Gymnusa sp. GC000175
GGAGAACTTCTTCATTACTCACATGATCGACCCAAGATATTCTGGGCATTCTTTTCAAGGTCCACATTTCAAAAGCCCCCAGTTTGTTTATGGTAGATATATTCAGGGTCCATGCCTCTACCCTGTATAAAAGCACGGACCAAACATGTATGTTGTATGATCAGGTCGCCGTTTTTGTTTAGTGTTACCTCAGGTTGTCGGGTATTCGTTATCCCGCTTATTTCTTTTATCTTCTTATACATATTGAAAAATGTATATTTCTTTTAATAGGTTTTTGGCTCTTTAGTTTCTCTTATTTTCTTTCTGATTTCGTTGTTTATGCTTTTTTAGGTTTGTATTGTAGGTATTTTTGTGTTGGCTGCGTAGTTTCAATATGTCTAATATCTCCAGTGTTCTTAATTCTTTGTCTTCTTCTCTTGTTGGTTTAACTTTTTATTCCCTGCCTCCTTGTTTTATATTCTACCACCTTCGACTATCGTGCATTGCAAAGTATTTTGGGTGTTCAATTTTTGTTTCTTTGTTTTCGTTTATTCATTTTAGGTATGTAATTTTTACCCTTTTACCTACAGTGTTGTCGTTCAGTTTCTTGAGGTCCATCAGTTATTTAGTTGGTTTACGTTTCATTCTTTTTGGCTTTACATGTATCGTGTTTTGTTATGGAAATCTTTTCACCGACTTAGTGGTGTTCCTAAATCGTCTTGGGATTGTAATGTGGTCGATCTGATTTTTCACTTTGCATGCGTCCGATTGTGTTTTCCAAATACAGCAAGGAGGAAGTTGGTAATTTTCTTTTTGGCAGAACTTAACCAGTCCATTTCCACTATCGTTGCTATTTCCTAATCCGAATTTTCCGACAATTCCATCCACTTCTCCTTGGCCCACCTTCGCATTTAAGTCACCCATAATTATGTGTTTTGCGATCGGTTTCTAAGTCGTACTTCTATTTTGTCATCTTTTTTGCCTGCTATAGGTGCGTATATTTGTACTATGTTCACTGCTAGACATTATCTTTAATAGGATGATATGGTCCAAGTGTGGTAGGTACAAAACTGGATATTAATTATTTTGTTTTCTAGTCTACATAAATGGCACTCCAAATCTGTGGGTGGTGCTATTTCTTCCAGCATGGCACCGTTTTTAGTCCTGTTTTTGCCCGACTCTGTCCATTGTGCATTGCCCAGGCCGAGCTCATTTATGTTGAATCGCTTCACCTAAATCGCACCCCATATCTGTGGTTGGTGTTATTTCTTCCCGCATGGTGCCGTTTTGGGTCCTATTTTCGCTCGACTTCGTCCATTGTACATCGCTTGAGCTAAACTCATTTATGTTAAGTCTCTCCACCTAAATGGTACTCCATATATGTGGGTGGTGCTATTGCTTCCGTATGACGCCGTCCAGTTTTCGTTCGACCTTGTCCATTCTACATCGCTTAGGCCAAGGTTATTTATGTTCATTTCCATAATGACTTTGTCTTTCTTCTTGTTTTGCATACCACTTCATTCTACCCCCTCCTCCCCCAAGATCCGACCGAACTATGTCATTGTTTGATATTATAGTTTTCATTTAGAATGTCCATAGTGGATCTTTAATTTAGTGCTTTTTCCTGGTCTTTTGAATTCTTATGCAGTTGACCGTTGTGTGGTTTTAGATCATGTGGCAAGGTAGTGCCCGATTCAACATATCTGATTATTTAGTTTCGCCTGCAGGTCAATTGAGTTTGCCGGGGTGTGGCGACTTGAAATGGTAGAAGTAGCTGCATCAAATACTAAACCAAGGTTTACTACAGTGCGAAAATATTTCATCCTATTGGCACTTTTAAGAACTAATACCACCGATAGGAGGCAACAATTCTTCTCAAACGGCTGATTTTAAAAGAGTTTTGTTTTAGTTGTAATTTTATCCATTCTCGACTTAAAAACACTACAATTTGTATGAGATTTGTAAAATTTATTATCATATTTTGCGCTAACGCCCATTTTGCACTTGTAAATGCAAGGAATCAGTCATAAACGCTACTCTTTGGGCAAGTTTAGTTTACGCCACCAGATGGCGTATCGGATTTTGTTAATTCTCAATTACACTTAAATACTCTTTTAAGAATAGATAGCCATTTCTGCAATAGTATGCTATACTCTATTAGTTCTTAACCTTTTAGGTTCCGCTGATTTTTTTAAAAATTATCCAATGTCCACCATCTTTAAAATTAAAAAGGAACTGAAACGGCGTATCGTGCGATAAGCAAGATTTATGTTTACGGCAAGAAGCCGACGGTAGTTTAATATTGATATAAGGAATTACCTATTGGCGGCGTTACGGTTAATCTAAAAATGGCCGCCCAGTCGGTAATATTTATAAATTTTCAAAAGATTTTAATATAAAATTTACAAAAGTCATCATCTGAAGATATACCATCAATCATACACGTGTTAAGTAGTTAGTAGTACGAATAAATTAAATTAAAACACGATAAAGCTCATTATAATTTATTAAAAATAATTAAACAATTGAACACAAGCCAACCATAAATTAAAAAAGAACACATTAATCAATTAAATATCACTTTTTATTTTTTTTTTTTTAGATTCTAAATATTAAATTAATTTATTTAAATAACTCTACTTTTGTTTAGTGGCAATCACGATTTACATAAGATATAGGCAGATAAAATTCGTACAAGATACTACGTACATTGGAATTTCCACGAAGTGGAATAGCGCTTCAAAATGGTTGGGAATAATGGCGTGCCTAGGAATGAGCGTGGTGGCTAATTTTCAAGAAACAACCGTCGGAATCGTCCATTTTATAGGAGCGCTTTCAGCTTTTGGTGCCTTGGCTACTTATTTCGTTATACAAGTAAGAAAATTAATTTATCATTTTTTCCAAGTTTGCCTTTTTGGGCCGCAATTCGGCGTTAGTACCAAAATCGCGTCTCTTAGACTTGTTCATGGCTAGTTGGTGAATCCTTGTTGTTGGGATATAATCGAGCGCCGCGGGTTTAGTTTCAAATGCGTACTTTTTAATAATTGGAGGTGGACGTCGCCTTGGTCCTGCAAGTTCCCTTATTCTGTCTGTGGGTATAACATGTAAAGCGCTTGTTTTAACCTTTCCTGGAATGACTACTTCAGGTTTGGCGAGTTTATGTGCTGGCAATTTGGTGAGTTCTTTAAGTCTGGATTGATCAGGCATTGATGAAGCTCTTGGTGTTAACCGTAATTTTACTTTAACATCTCTCCCTAACCTTGAAGATTCATTCCTTCTAGGTTTAATCAAATCTGCCAATCTCTCCCTCTCACTACAAATTTCTATATCACTTGGCCCGATTAATGAATTGGGTGATTTTGATCTCCATTGAGGTCCTTCCGATTTCGAAGTTAAGCAATCAATCCTCGCTCGGTGATACCTTTTCGGCATTGCCAAATCGACAACCCTCTCCGTCGGTTTGTACTTTAACGCTGCACTTCTTACTTGGAATGGATTGTGCTCTAATGGATGGTCATATCTTAATCTTGGTTCTGCTAGTTCGTTAAGCTTTTTACTCAACTTATTTAGGCTAATTTTTGCAGGTCTTGGAGTCGGATCTGGCACAAAAATACGTTTTGGACGTGATCTGTACTCACACCATGTTTTTAATTCCTGCTTTTTTAAGCTTCGGATCATACGTTCCATGCGACCCATCGCGAAAAATTCACTAGCCTTTGATTTTGTTTGGATCAAAAATGTTTTGATATCGATTTATAGTTTTTATATGTATTTTTATACGAAAAATTTTGATCTGTCAATATTTACAATATGTCATCTCTACTTGTCAAAACACTAAAGCCAACTATTTTTTACGCTAATAGTTTTAAGTATAAGTACTCAGTTTCAAAATACGAATAAATAGTTTGGTTTGCATAGAAACGTTTATTGAAGTAAAATTCTAGAGCAAATATCGATTTTGTGTTTGTTTTGTTCAATTTGTATATCTTGTTCCAAGAAGTGCTATATTAGCGCACAATACGTAGTGAGTACGATTTCCATATTTGTTTTTTTTTTCGCCATCTCATTACCTATAATCCGAACAGTGTCCGAGGCAGTGTTGTTGATACTGTACGCCTTACCTCCGACAGGCTGCAAACCTTGCCCACCAACCATTTTCTTTTATCCCATCTAGGTACCGGCTGCTTCAGATAAGCTACTCAAATATCTACCACAGACAGAATTCATTATTAGTGACTAATTTACGTAAACCAACAAGTTCCCCATTATACTTTGGTGTTAGGGTTGTATATCCTGCATTTTTTAGAAAAGTAAATTTTTTGCTTACAAATAAAATGCTTTTATGATAGTTTCTTAGGCAGATTCTGAATATTTCTTCATCTATATGTTGATGAAACCTGACATTCTGTTATCAAACAACACCTGCTAGGCAATCCCATATCAACATGTCTATAATACGCGATTCAACACATCCCAGGTCTATCAATCTTGGACTTTCATTATTGCCTCAAACAATTTTATTCAATCTTATTTTTCTTCCTCTTACACTTCATACATAACTTCATATTACTAAATATAAGTTAAAATATATTTAATTGTTGTAATTCTTTTCATTCTCTAACGAAATAAAAAATTAACCTTGAATTTACAGACACGAATATCATATGCTCTATATTGGAAAGAACCTAAACAGGAATTTGCAATTCAAAAAATTACCCTTTATTTGAGGATGTTTTTAGGCTTCTGGATGTTTCCACTTTTTGTGATTAACCTCGTAACAAGTTTGGTGTCAATACCACAATTTGATGGTAAGTACCAATTTTAGATTTAGAGTATGTACCAAAAATAATAGCTAATAATCTCTTAACAATTTTTTTTGTCCAGCTTATAAATCTAAAAAGTAGTAGCTGTAGTAGTGGTTGTAATCTACAGGTCAAGTTAATTAAAAAAAAATAGAAAAGGCAAGGCCCGAACTGATCTAAAGCGACTTAAATGTTAAAGAGCTGAACAAGACATTAATAAATATAAGTATTACAAAGTTTACAATAATGAAAATTGTGACTAGTATTTCTGGAGATAATAGCATAATACGTGAAGAAAACTTTTTTTGAAAACCTTTTTCTCCTAATTGTACTTATTTTTTTTGCAAGAACCTCATTACATATTTCTTCTTGTCTATTTTTATTAGCATTTTCTTCTTCTTCTTCTTCTTCTTCTTCTTCTTCTTCTTCTTCTTCTTCTTCTTCTTCCTTATAACATTACAACTTTTTGTGGGTCACTTTTTACTTACCACTTCAGTAATAATTTTATGATGCCATTTTCTAATATTTACCCGAACCTTCCTCATGTACCGCAGTATCAAATATTTATTTTTTAACAACGCTTTTATTACTTTTATTAAAACTTTGCTTAACCATTATTTTTCTTTTTTTTTTCTTTGTATTTTTTCTTTTTTTCATTTTCTTTTTCATCTTCTTTTTCCTTACCCTTTCTTTGTCTTTGTCTTCTGCTTCTTCTTTTTATTCTTTCTTTCTTCTTCTACTATACAAAAATATCAAAAACACAAGACACTGGTACGCGCTGCGTTTTTAAAACCAAAAAACGTGAACAAAAGATGAAAAAGTGAGATCTAAATTTTATGTTAGGTACCCCGTAATCTGGCGCCAATGTATATCATTATGAACTGATAATCAGTTGGGCCTTTAGCGATTATCATAACAAAAAAAATTTTCAAGTATTGTCATCCGAGGCAATTATTGCTACCTTCTTACGCAAACGACTTTTATTAAAAAGTCAGCCATTTTGGATCCGCCATTTTGGATTTTTTACAAAATTATCAAATTAATAATCAGTCACACTCAAAATCGGTATATACCAATTTTTATTTTTATTAATATGTTTTTTTTTTATTTTTAGTTTTGTACGCCATTTTGGATTTGCCATTTTAAATTTTGGAAAAAAATATCAAATTACCTTAAAAAGCTTTATGTACAAACTTTTGTTTGCTTCCTCCTTATGCACACACAAAAGCTGGATATTTTTCATTAGAAAGTCAATCATTTTGGATCCGCCATTTTGAATTTTGAACAAATATTATTAAATTAATAATCAGTTAACTTCAAAAATCGTTCATACAATTTTTTATTTTAAATAAAATCTTTTTTTATTTATAGTTTTGTCCACCATTTTGGATTTGTCATTTTGAATTTTGAAAAAAAATATCAAATTATTAATCAGTGACCTTCAAAAGCTTTATATACCAACTTATGTTTTCTACCTGCTTACACACACGCAACAGCTGCATATTTTTTAATAAAAAGTCAGCCATTTTGGATCCGCCATTTTAGATTTTGAACATATATTATTAAATTATTATTCAGTTACTATTAAAATCCGTTCATACTAATTTTAATTTTAATCAAAATGATTTTTTAATTTTAGTTTTGTCGCCCATTTTGGTTTTGCCAATTAGTATTTTGGAAAAAAAATATAAAATTATTAATTAGTGACCTAGAAAAGCTTTATATACCAACTTTTGTTTGCCACCTCCTTACGCACACGCAACAGCTGAATATTTTTCATCAAAAGGTCAGCCATTTGGAATCCGCCGTTTTGGATTTCAAACAAATATTACTAAATTAATAATCAGTCACCCTCAAAATCTGTTCATACCAATTTTCATTTTAATCAAAATGTTTTATTTTTGTTTTTAGTTTTGTCCGCCATTTTGGATTTGCTCGTTTAAATTTTGAAAAAAAATATCAAATTATTAATCAGTGACTTTAAAAAGCTTTGAATACCGACTTTATTTGCTACCTCCTTACGCACACGCAACAGCTGCATATTTTTTATTAGAAAGTCACCCATTTTGGATCCGCCATTTTGGATTTTGAACAAATATTATTAAATTAATAATCAGTTACCTTTAAAATTTGTTTATACCAATTTTTATTTTAATTAAAATATTTTTTTATTTATAGTTTTGTCCGCCATTTTGGATTTGTCATTTTAAATTTTGAAAAAAAATATCAAAGTATTAATCTTGAAAAGCCTTATATATCAACTTTTGTTTGCTACCCCCTTACGCACACGCAACAGCTGCATATTTTTCATTAAAGTCAGTCATTTTGGATACGCCATTTTGGATATTGAGCAAATATTACTAAATTAATAATCAGTCACCCTTAAAATTCGTTTACACCAATTTTTATTTTATTCAAAATGTTTTTTTAATTTTGGTTTTGTCCGCCATTTTGGATTTACCATTTTGAATTTAAAAAAAAATATCAAATTATTAATCAGTGACCTTGAAAAGCTTTCTATATCAACTTTTGTTTGCTACTTCCTTACGCACACGCAACAGCTGCATATTTTTTGTTAAAAAGTCAGCAGTTTTGGATCCGCCATTTTGAATTTTAAACAAATAATATTAAACTAATAATCAGTCACCTTCAAAATCCGTTCATTCCAGTTTTTATTTTAATGAAAATATTTTTTTAGTTTAGTCCACCATTTTGGATTTTCGATTTTGAATTTTGGTAAAAAAATATCAAATTATTAATCAGTGACCTTAAAAAGCAACAGCTGAATATTTTTCATCAAAAAGTTAGCCATTTTGGATCCGCCATTTTGGATTTTGAATAAAAATTATTAAATTATTAATCAGTCACCCTCAAAATTCGTTCATATCAATTTTTATTTTAATCAAAATGTTTTTTGTTATTTTTAGTTTTGTCCGCCATTTTGGATTTGCCATTTTGAATTTTGGAAAAAAATATCAGAACATTAGTCAGTGACCTTGAAATGCTTTATATACCNTTGGAAAAAAATATCAGAACATTAGTCAGTGACCTTGAAAGGCTTTATATACCGACTTTAGAAAGTCAGCCATTTTTTATCCGCAATTTTGAACAAATATTATTAAATAAAAAATTAGTCACCCTCAAAACTCGTTCATACCAATTTTTATTTTAATCAAAATGTTTTTCTATTTTTAGTTTTATCCGTCATTTTGGATTTGTCATTTTGAATTTTGGAAAAAAATATAAAATCAATAATCAGTGACCTTGAAAAGCTTTATATATTAACTTTTGTTTTCAACCTCCTTACGCACGCATCAGCTGAATATTTTTCATTGGAAAGTCCACAATTTTGGATCCACCATTTTGAATTTTGAACAAATATTATTAAATTAATAATCAGTCGCCCTCAAAATTCGTTTATACCAATTTTTATTTTAATCAAAATGACTTTTATTTTTAGTTTTGTCCGCCATTTTGGATTTGCCATTTTTAATTTTGGAAAAAAATATCACATTACCTTAAAAAGCTTATTATACCAACTTTTGTTTTAATCCAATTTTTTTTTACATTTATGTCCGTTTTTTTCGAAAAATGGGCCACTGTGCGCCGGAATAACCGACCATGCATTATTTCAAGAAAGGTGTTCAACACATGACTCATTATGCATATTGTTCGGTGGTTCTCAAAGGTTTGGCGGTGTGCACTTTTTAAATAGAGACGGAAAGTGATATTAGCCACTCTTCGGGGATTTCTGTGGTATCATAGATCAACTAATGTTATTGTGGCAGTGAATCTCAGCGGTCTAGGCAACCGGCTGCTGAGTTCAAGATCGTAGGTTTGCGCCCCACAGCATGCAATATATTTATTTAAATATTTAAATAACACTGCTCCAACTTCCCAACCGGCCTGCGACTGTGGGGTTTTATGGCTAAAAGCTTCTCTGGTCCGAAGTTAAATGAGAAATCATTTAATTCCAGTGGTTCGGAATCCACGCTTAACTGTAGGTACACCTGTAATGTAAGTTGCCAGCATTACAGGTAGACAAGAGGCTATACGTCAGGAGTGGCGTCCCAAGAGGCGTCCCAAGAGGCGTCCCAAGAGACGACGACGATTGTTTCCTTGGCGCTGTCATTTAATAATTTAATGATTTCCAAATGAACGCCGTTCAAACCTAGTACTTTTTTTTGTCTCACTTTCATAGCCTACTTCTTCTACTTCTATCCTCAATATTCTCGGGCCTCAAGAACATTTTTTCTCTGTTTGGCTGTTTCTTTCATTTTAAAAAGGGTTTAAATGTATTTTCTTCAAAAATTTACTTTTTGTTGTTTTTCTAGAATAAAATTTCCTTTATTATCCATTAGGATGGATAAGATGTTAGGTGTAAACCTCCAAATTTTAGAGTTTTAGACCTAACATTCATACAGCTTTTTTTTATTTTCTTTTGCAAAATAAAACTGTCGTACTTGTTGTCTTCAACTTTTTTGGCATTTTGCGTTGAACTATTCCTCCTTTGCCATCCAGATTTTATTTACATTCTGTACCAGAAAGGTCTTTCATTAAGCACAAAATTTCGTTGTTCGTCCATCCTTTCTTCCATTTACCCTATTTGTTTTAAGGTTATTCTCTTTTATCCTGGTAAAAGTGTTTGTTAACTATCATTATTATTTGAATGTTTAGATCATACTGGCCTTTCAGGTATTCGCTAGTTCTTAAGCATTGGTGTTTCTTCTGCTATAGCTCTTTCTTTCTTGGCCTAACTTTAAATGAAACTATCACGGAATTATGATCTGATCCTCCTTTAGTACCAAGAGAGGTTTTTATAACTTAAAATCTGTTCTGATATATTTTTTTTGTTTTTCGGAATGTAATTGATTAGATTTTGTTTGGTGCTATCTGTTGTATCCCTAGGTACTTATGAAGTGTAAGGGCTGCGAGGTGGTAATTTTAAGAATGCGTTCGTCACCACTAATTATTGTTTTAAACAAAACTCTAGCAACAACATTCTTGCTTATTTATGGTTCTGATTCTGAAATTTTCGAATAAATCCTCCAATTTCCCTGGTCAATTGTGGCATTCAAGTCATCCATCCGAACACGTTAACTAACCAATCTTTTCCCCAACCAAGCAAGAAGATAACTGCTTTTTTTGTTTTTTTAACTAGAAAATTTTGTTTATAAATTTTTTTTTAATATTTTAATCTATTGATGGTCTCTAACCTAAGCCTGACTCTGTTTATTTTATTTGTAAGTAACAATACCCACAAGTTGTAAAACCAATTTAGCACCCTGTACATACTTATCACCCTGTATATATTTTAATTTTTTCACCATATATAATGTTGCTAAATTTCTCATTTTGTGTTTTTTTTTAAACTTAAAAATATTGTTTATAGAATTTTTATATATTTCAATCTATTTTTGGCCTTTAACCTAAGCCGGACCCTGTATATTTTATTTTTAAGTAACAATACTTAAAAGTTGTAAAACCAATTTATCACCCTGTACAAACTTATCACCCGGTATATGTATTTACTTCCTCCACCAGATGTAATGTTTCTACATAAATAGAAATTATGTATGCAGTATAAATTAGAGAGAAAATAAAGACCCTCCTATGCCATGACAAACGCGACTTGTCTCATTTGTTGTAGGTATTTTAATCAACGTGAGAGATATTTCAGAAGGAGTAAACATCTTTACCCTAATTACAAAATGTTCTTTTTGCATTCTGTTCCTGTACGCCTCTTTAATCAAGCATACAACCCTTCTTGCGTTATCGCAACCTTTTCAATTTTTAATGTGCATTGTTATCATGATAATAACTTTAATTATTTTCAGGTGAATACGTTTATTTCTGGACGCCGAAAAACGCCGCTTACGATCTTCATTTAGTAGCCACTTTCACGGAATGGATTATGGCCTCCTTCATGACAGTATTTTTCATAACATTTACCAACGAATTCAAATCATTGCAGTTTAAGGATGTTGAATTTACATTTAACAAAATGAAGTAATTTGTATGAAATAAATTTATTTTGAATTAAAATTTTATTTGTGTGTTTTCAAGGGGACTGGAAGAATGTGAACACATGGAAGTTGCCTAATTACTTTTTAAATGATTATTTATTAACTGTTCAAGACTCTCTAGATTATATTTGAACTCATCAAAATAAGTTTACTATCGTAATCTCACGTTTAAGAGTAAACTCCTGCACGAATCTCACTTGGTAAACTCTACTTGTAACTAGTTTTGCGGCCAAAAGTTCCTCAAAGGACTCCCTCAAATTGACCATCATATTTAATTAAGTATCCAAAGGACTCAATTAAATTTTCTGTAATAAAACGACCTAATTATTAGTTTAATTATTAACCAAATGATCAAACTATTGCCTGATTTATTAACCACTGTAATAACCCATTACATATTTTATTATTTTTCATTAATTTTAAGATGTGAATGATACGTTAAGATTTTTTTCTATGGCTTTATTTTTGTATAACTACCTATTATTTTGGAATTGAAAGTTATGTGTGTGAATTTTATATATAAAAATGTATGTGTTGTATACTTTTTTATTTTTAATAGCCCTGGAGGTATTATTACCATTATCAATGGGTAATTTTGTCCACACTTAATTTACTAAGTTGAATGTCTTAATGTGACCTTAAAAAGCTTTGAATACCGACTTTATTTGCTACCTCCTTACGCACACGCAACAGCTGCATATTTTTTATTAGAAAGTCACCCATTTTGGATCCGCCATTTTGGATTTTGAACAAA
>JARJDX010045336.1:0-11070 GCA_030264735.1 Gymnusa sp. GC000175
GTGGAGGAAAATTTACGCGATTTTTCGACGTTTTTGATAAAAAAATAAAGTGTAGCTAGAGCCGCAAAACCGAGCTTTGAACCGCATTGTAATTACCGTAAAATATTAGGCCACGTAAAAGGCAATTACCCGAAATTGGTAAAAGCGGATGATAATAAAAACCAGTCGTTACCAAATGATCTATCAGTTAAAAGAAGTATTTTGTAGGCCTATGCTTTATTATGTTATAGTTGCAGTAAGCCTCAACATGTTTGGTTTCTGTCCGTTGAATTCTGAAGTAGAAGCAGATCAATTTTGTTAGTAAGAATTTTAGGTACCCAGGGAACTAGTCATCTTGACACAACAGCTAAACACATAGTAGGAGACATAAAGCTTTATAAAAATATTGGAACGAAGTTGTTAACATAAAGTTAGCTAATGGAAGTTGTAAAACCCAGATTTTGGAAGTAACATAAGTAAAAGGTCAAGAAATATTAACTACTTCTATGGTCTTACCCAATACTGAGTTTACACTTCTTGGTGTAGATTATATATCTGATGCCGGAATTTTTATGAGCAATACTGAGAAATGGTTGTATTTTTGTGATAACTTTTGGGAAGTTTTTTCTTTAAAATTTAAAGCACCCGATATGAACACTAACGAATCTGTTAGTTTGGACAGTTTCGAAATTTTGAGACTTGATGAAGGTACTATGCTAAAAAACGAACAAAAATGGGTAATTAATGATGTTTTGTGTGAAATTCGAGATTTTATAAACACTGGTTAATCCTGGATTCTTTGATAACAGTGTTCCACCTTATCGTGTACCATCAACGAAAAAAGAAAATTTGCAAAGAGAATTGGAAGAACTTTTAGACGAAGTGATGAATGTAAATCGCCTTGGGCAGCACCTGTCATTCTGGTACCAAAGAAGAACGATTCATTGCGGTTTTGTGTGGTTTGTAGTCGCTTGAACGCAAAGACAATACCCGATTCCTACTCGCTTCCGCGTATGGACGATCTTTTGCATGCGGCTAAACAAAGTTTATGTCACGGACTTGCATTCTGGTTAGTGTTTCTCCAGAGGATCGAGACAAAACGGCCTTTCAAACCCTTTTTGGCACGTACTGTTATCTGGGGATGCCGCTCCAGAACTTCCAACTGGGAGGCGTGGCCGTCCAACGAATTTCTATATATTAAACTGAATTTATATATTTGATACAAAAAGTTTGCTAGAAATCACGACATTTGCTTTTGCCTAAACCAAAAGGAAAAATAATTTTAATTGTTTTCCTATTATGTACAAAGGAAATTTATCTTATTGTTATTATCATAAGTTATTAGTATCGTAACTTTATTAAAATTGAAAATTTAATGTCGTGCCCGCAGCAATTAATGAGCGACCTTTACAAGAAGTCATAATTTTATTTAATTAAATTTTAATTAATATCTTAATAGCTTCATTTAGGGCATCATTAATCAAGGTGTAACATTTATTCTAGGAGAAAGGTAATATTATTTAAATTAAATATTTCAGCTACTGAATGCAAAAAATAATACGTACTTATGCATTAATTTAAAAGAAAAATATTACGGCACACCTTTAGTTTATTGTTTTAAAAATATTCGCTTATATAAAATTTTATAGCAGTCAATACATATCAAATTAAAAGTTTTTTTTTGCTTGAGTAATATAAATTTATTATTCTTTCAAATTATGTAAGGTGTTCATTAATGATTGGAATCAACATATTGCAAACTCAAGTCAAATCTTTTTTTTTTTGAATAACAATAATTATATTTGATTGATACATTTACTATTTCTTCATCAATGATTTGACAATCAAATTTAGATAAAAATTATTTTAAGTAAATAATCATTAAAATGAAATTTAATAAAGATGTAATATGCTTTCAATTATTTGTATTATACTGGGTGTCAAAAAAGTGTAGAAATATTTTAATTTATCCATGGGATTTTGGTAAAAGTTTTTTTACAAAAAATTGGTCGTGTATTGACTATTCTCAATTTACAATTTACGTGGGTACACTGTTGATTATCCGGTATTCTCTGAGACGACCATTGGCAACTCTAATATAACCCATATGTATCCGCCGTTGCAACATTGATTTTTCATCTTCCTTCTAATCCGCAATTCCAAGCTAACGTAATAAACTTTTTACCGATGATAATTTTTTTTTGTTATTCAGATAACTGTATGTGTGGCAACGCTCAAAAATCACTTACCCATATTCTAATTCATATGTAAGACAAATAAATCCAATATCCGTCCCAAATACATTGCTAATTGTTCATTGGCGTCCTAAGTAAGGCATATCTATTGCAATTGCAAGAACTTCCAACGGTCTGAAAGCCGAATTATTCCAGTGGTGCCTCCACAAAAGACATTTTGATAAGGCACGTAGGTTTACGAATACTGAATTTAACATCTACCACTACGACTCATCATTTACGTAGAGATCTGCGGAGCCCCAAACTTTGGACGTGCATATCGGGAAAATATAAAAAATGTAAAAAAAGTTGAGATTTTACTTAAGGATAAAAATGCACTTTTTTAGAGGTTAAGCCAGACACAGATACAGAATAATTACGGTTGTCTTCTTCATCAAAGCTAGAAGATCAAACAAAAAAGAATTAACCCTCTTCTATGTGAAGTCATCAAAGTCTAAATTATTATTCACCAAAAGACATTGTCATGTAATATACTAAACGCCCTTTATTGGTAAATCACGTTCCATAGAAATAATATTGCTAGGATTTTCCCATTTATACTGTATTCCTCTAGATATAACTTCGTCATAACCCTTAGAATAAACTTTTAGATTTTTTTTCTACATAAAGGAATCCCAAAACAAGAAGCACTTGCAAACTATGCCACCATCTAAGGTTGTTTCCGCCGCAATCAAAGATCATAAGGAAACTGATAAATTTTTTGAAGCTTCGCGAATCTTGTATAGGTGCAAAATCTAGGAATTTACGTTGGAGTGCCGTTAATAATATAGCTATACTTACCATGGAACCAAAAAAACGTGATGGCGTTTATTGGTCCAAATCTCAGGCAGCCATTTCATCTAAAGCCCTGTTGTCACTGTTAATATTATATGCTAATAGATATTATTAAAACACCTAACGAATGTGAAAAAGCAAAAAGGTGCCAATATAGGCTCCGATCACTACTTTACCCAGAATCAGATCTAGAACAGGAAACGTAAAGAGAAGATAGAATCAAAAGTAATTATTTAATATCGCTATATTTAAAAGTAAAGAAGTAAACGGAAAACTTAGTAAGACAGTCAGTCAGATCGAATTATGTAACGAAATGTGTAATGCTATTAGAATGCGAGGAAAAAGGTATTAAGGAGGCGACTAACTAAAAACACTAAGAAAATTAAAAGGCAAAAGAATGGTTACAATAAGGGTTTAAAAAAAATATGCGAGGAAATAACAAACAGAAAAATCGCAGTTGATAAAAACCTCCAACATAGACGAAAAACGACAAGCAGAAGAAAAATATAAACGTTTAAAAAAGAAGAAAACAAAATAGGTCCCACGGAAATAATTAAGGAAAATTCTTTAAAGAAAAATTGTTAGAAATAGATTCACACAAACAGAAGGAAATTAAATAGAAGTAAAAAAAGTTTAAAGCGTTAAATTAAATAGATATGGAAATATCTGCCGATAGATTTTAAGAAAGGCTAAATGCAAGTGATAAGGAAGAAGAAGAAGAAGAAGAAGGATGTTATAGTGTATTAAATCAACACGTTTTAGAGATGTTTAGCCGTAGGACAGCTTTTTTTACCTCTCACACGAGCTTAGCGAGTTTATCGCCATGTATCCATAGCTGTAACTAAGTAGACAAATTTCGTCTGCGAAATCGAGATCTTTAAGCCTGTAGAAAAGCGTCCACCAAATGTCACAACGTTTTCTTGTTGACCTTTGCTTAATATCATCTAGTAGGAGATTGAAGAGAAAAGGTAATAGTACACAACCCTGCCTCAGGCCATTTCTAATTCGGCTACGCTACACTTGTCATTTTGTAGAGTTTCTTTATAAAGCGGATAATTTTGACGGTACTCCGCTTTAAGCACCCTCCAGAGAGTATCCAGCTCTTGGCTGTCGAATGCGCGCTTAAAGTCGACGAACACCAGGTACCATTTCACTGACTGCTCTATAATTATTCTTACGGTGTTTATGTATCGACGCAAGATTTCTGGGGTTTTAAACCTGCTTGATCGGGGTGCAGTAGTGGTTTAAGGAGTTTGAAGAGACGTGATAGTATGACATGTGACATAATCTTGTTTATGAGGTTAGGCCTCTCCAGTTTTTGCAATCACTGGGGTTGCCTTTTGGGCAGTTTAACATTATTCCATCCTTTAAGATATCCGTGATTTTTTCCAGGCCTCTGTCAATATTTGATGCAGCAGAGAAGCTTTTTTGTATTTCAGTGATTTTATCGCTTGTTTTACTTCCAAAATGCTGGGGGAGTCTTTTTTATGTTGCCTCTAGCTTTTGCTTCCATTCTTTCGCTTCTGTTTTCATATCTGAGAGTGTGTTATTTTCATTTTTGTTGTTAGTAGTTGCACCTATTACCTCTGCAAAATGCTCATGCCACCGCATAAGCTGCTCTTCTTTTATTTTCAGGGTTTCCCCTTCTTTAGATGCAACTAAAACCATTATATGCCTATAATGCTGTAAAGCCCCTTCATATTATGTTGTTTAGCTGCTGCTTTCGCTCTGTTAGCTAAAGCCATTGCCCATTTCCGCTTGTCTTATCTGGCTCTGCGTTTTACATTCTTGTTTAGATTCGTGTACGCAGCCGTTGTTTTCCGTTGTTTTATTTAAGCCTTAAGTTCTTTCCTGGTGCCTACTAGGGTCCTTGTTTCACTTCTTGCGTTCTAGTTGCTTGATTCCCAATATTTACACGTCTGTTGATAGCAAAGCTTTTTCTGCACTATCCAAAATTTCCTCGGTGCTTCTGCCAGTTTATTTCTAAGAGCTTCCTGAAAAATCAATGTTCTGGATCTTAAGTAGTCAGTGTTAAATCGTAACCTCCTAAAAGATCAATGTTCTGTATTTCAAGTAGTCAGTGTCCAATCTTGTGCGGATGGTATATCGCGCTTCTTTGGTGCTGCTAATCTGATTAGCAATGTTCAGAATAGTAAATCGATGGCAACGTCCTGCCTCGCTTTACAGTTTACACGCACATTAAAAAGTGAACCTCTCCATTGCCTAGAGATTGTTATATGGTGACCGGAAATGTGCAAAATAACAGTATCAGAGAACGCGCCAGAGGTCGAACAAACCATAAAACTAGCGAAATCTGGTAAAGCCGTAGGACAAGACGAAGTGTACTGTGAAGTATTAAAACTACTAGACCAATGTTTAATCGCTGTCATCACTGAATTGTTTAACGATATATACAGAATAGGCCAAATCCCAAAAGAATGGCTTCTTTCACCTTTATCCCAATACCGAAGAAGCCCCGAGCGTCAAAGTGTGACGACAAGCTTATAAGCCTAATAAGCCAAATCCTAAAAATATTCCTAAAACTTATACACACCAAAATATGTAATAAGTGTAAGACTGAGACATCCGATATATAATTTGGTCCTAGCACAAAGATTTCTGGATGTAAATCAAGATATGTATGCTCCCTAGACTACAGCAAACCTTTGATAATGTAAAGCATAACGAACTTCTAAATATTTTGCAGAAGATTAATATTGATTATCAGGACATACGGATAATATCTAACCTTTATTGGGGATAAACTGCGAGAGTGAGACATGACAACAACTTCACGGAAGAATTCCTATACAACAAGAATTTAGACAAGGATGTATCCTTTCCCGAATGCTATTCAACACCTACTCGGAATAAATTTTTCGGAAAGCATTGGGAAGTGAGACAGCAGGAATAATAATCAACGAAAGACCTGTGAACAATATCAGGTACTCTGACGACACCCCACTGATAGCAAACGATTTAGGTAGCCTACCAGCAATGATGAAAGTGACAGTGACAACAACGAGCAGAGAATACGGACTTCACATAAATACCACCAATGCCAAAATGATGGTAATATCCAAAAAGAATATTATTAGCGGCCAACTAGTGGTGGATAATAAGGTACTAGGACAGGTCCCATACTTTAAATACCTTGGCACCAAAATTAACCACCAAATTACACATCGAGACTACATCCTGGCAAATATCGAGCAAACGAGAGGAATATTTATCAAACTAAAGAAACTGCTAACAGCCCAGAACTTCTCCTTGCATCTGAAAGCAATAATTGTCCGTTGTTACGTTTTCCCAGTACATCTGTATGGACTAGAAGGATAGACCCTGAATAAAAAAACATCAAAGAGATTGGAAGCCTTTGAGATGTGGGTCTACAGACGGATGTTAAAAATTCCCTGGGTAGACCACATAACAAACAAACAGGTCCTAGAAAGAATGGACAAAGAACTGGTCCTATTCAGGATAAAAAGAAGAAAACTAAAATTCCTTGGGCACATAGTTCGCAACCCAAAATATGATATTCTGCAACTCATTATACAAGGCAAAATCGTGGGACGTAGAAGCATAGGCCGTCGCAGAATGTCATGGTTGTGCAACCTACGGAATTCTTTTAAACTATCACCTACTGAATTATTCCGCGCAGCCATCTCTAGAGTAAGGATTGCCATGTTGATCAGCAACATCCGACGGAGACGCTGAATACAAGAAGAAGAAGATAAGGTGGTATATAATTGGTTAATTGAATTATAATATTTATATAGATAGATTTAAAATTTCCCTCGGCTCTTAGGTGGTTCGGAAGTCACCTTAAAAGTCGTTAGTCCCGTCTGTGACGTAACTCACATTAAAAGACGTAAAAATTAGGCTGAAAGTAGACTCTGTCTACACCCGAGAGCGAGAACTCTCGCTTAAAAACGGGTCCATACATAATATAAGCTATATCTGTTTTCTGATATAAATATTATTAATTGATTTGCCGAAAGATCTGTTTTAATTTACAGCAATCCGAAAACTTTATTCTATTATAGGCAAAAAATGCTATTTTCCTTAATGCCAAAAATGCTATCGGATATATTATTTCATACTTCTTGACATCCTAAACTTTGGTACAATTAAATTAGATTTTATAATCTTTTTTGGGAAGCTTTGAACGAAATTTTTACTTACCTAATTATCATTTAATTATCAAAACAAAACAAAATTTAGATTAGGATGCAATGTGCTTTCCATTTAGAAAATATTTCAAATATTTAAATAATATTTTATTAATTAACTTATTTTATTTATATATTTATTAATAAGTTGCCATATCTTCCTTATAATAAGCAAACCGGGAAATTTCATTCAAATATCTCTATATCAGTTTTAATTGATGTTTTTGCTGAACCTATAATACCACACATGAAATTAATAAAGCAATGCTCTTATTTCAATGGTTATGCGGTTTGAATAAATTAAAACCACAAATGAATATTTTAATTGGTGACCAGCAAAACAAATGTTGCACTGATGTATTTATTTAACAAGTTGAACCTAAAGAAATTTTAACACTTCATTGTTTTTACAATTTAGTATTCAAAATTGATTTATACAATGTAAATGCTTCCTAATTAAATCGAAATTTAAGAAGCATAGAAATTAATTTGCTAGCTTAAATTATCGCATGATATAACAAGAGTAAATATACAAAACTACTTTTGCTGTAATGGCTAGGAGTATTTTTCCAATTTGTTTCAAAGCATAGTTCAAGTTTTCTAAATATTTTTATATTTAGCTCAAGTTTTCTAAATATTTTTATCTAATTACTCTCTTGAATCAAATGCAAATCATTTTCTAAATTGTTTATTTGTGCTTGGTTAGGAAATTATTTGAGTTTGGGTTGAAATTAATAAAAATAATAAACAAAACATTTTATTAAAGCACAAAAAAATATTAAAAAAACTGTATAACATGATGAGGCACTTTTTACTGGCCATAAATAACTTACAAAATATCTTATATAATATTTTTATATTAAAAATATTTGACGTTTTGAATAAAGGCTTTATATACATGAAATATAAAAAAATATCTACCCCCAGAGAACTGACCTTTAAATATTTATATATTATTTTATATATAAAAAAATAAAATAAATAAGAGAGTACGTCGAGAGAAATTGTGTAAAATTTAAATTTTACTTTTAGAATTTATTTACATGAATGTTATCAGGTACTGATTAAGTATTATTCGTATAAATAGTAAAATAAAATCAAGAGTAAAAAATTGTAATTATGGCAATGTGAGTTATTAATAAAAATACTGGAATATAAAAATGTCGCTTAATTAATTAACTATATCACATATATAGCATAGGCATTCTTGGTAATACTGGCCAAGTGGATTTTATCATTTTTTTCGTTACTCTTGATTCTTATAACAATAACATAGAATAGAAAAAAAATATATAAGGAACATTTGTCCATTACTGTTGTCATACAAAAAAGTTTCTTTTTATGTACATACAAATCACAACCCATGAGAGTATTCAATTCGTAACAACGTCAGATTGTCTTTCTAAAGTTAAATCTAAAGGCACCGACTTCACTGGTTCATCAACACCAACATCAATACTAAGTTCTGGATCACTATCAGATTGCACAGCGGGTGATGTTTTTGTTTGCTGCTTGATAGATAAATCAATAGGTTGATCTTGATCAGGGGCAGCTACGACAGGAATTGATAAAGCTCCTTTTAACCATAATTCTCTCCAAGAAGCCGGATCGGCAACCCCTTGAAGAGGAGGCAACCATCTAGGCAATAACCCGCTTGGTGATATGGCGGGTAAAGATGCGGGTGACGCAGGTGGAAAATGCGCCAAGGCACTTGTAATTTTTCTCCTTGAAAAACATTCACTATCACTAGCTGGAGATGGAAGTTTTTTAGACGAACCACCGGAAAAATAATCGCGTTCACTTGAAGGAGACGATGGCAGTTTGAGACAACTTAAGGCACTGGCCGAACGTAAATCATCCTCGGGATCGGCGGATGAAGCCCCGCTGTCGGATTCGGAGCTTCTTGTATCCCGCATTGTTGCTGTTGGGTTTCGGAATAGGGGTAAGTACGGATGGGGTCGCATCAAATTTGCAGCCGCTGATGCATTTGCAGAGCTTTGCTGTTGTTGCTGTTCCTGGAGCAGGCAATGTATTTTGAACCAGTTCGACCTTCGACCGTATCGAGATCCACTTTTGGACATGCCCACTAATAGACATTTTCGTAGTCTGCAAGCTTTGCAGGCTGTCCGATTCTTTTTGTTTATCACGCATTCGCCGTTGTTTTTGCATTCTGATATTGATCCCAAATTGTTGTACGTCCTCCCGAAAAATGACTGCAAAAAAAGAAACAGTTTATTAATTATTTATTTAATTACAAGTGATTAATAAAAGTTTATTTGGAAAGGGAAGTAAAATTTCACGGTTTCTTAGCCAACAGCTTTCAAAGTTTTAAGTTTTTTTGCATGGTCCTTCGGACTTTTTCTTTTATAGCGGCCGATAGCCGAAGTAGCTGATGCCGCAAAATTTAAAATAAAAAAAACAGCTTTCAACTAAACAACATATCTTTGAAACTTCTCTATTGTGATATGATTCTACATATGAACCTAAAGTACTAAAATTTTATTTTTGATTATTTTATAATTGCGTTTCCCAGTTATAGCTTAATAAATTTATGTTTCTTCTTTTTTTTTGTCTGTTATTAAGTTGGGAGTGAGTTGCTAAAAGTTGATAAACTGTCTGAAGTAGATTTATTTAGTATGTGTTACTCTATACTATACTATACTATAGGTTAATATAACCAGCAAATATTAAGTTCGCTTAGAAGCAAATTTTAATAATTTTCTTGTGGTAGATTAGATCGCCAGGTATTTATTTATCTACAAATTGGAATATCCCTTATAGAACATATTGTATGAGGTTTATCCAGGTTTAGTACAACTTGTGAGCACAATAAAAAAAATATTGCAAGTTTAATGTTTAATTAACCCTGTGCCAGCAATAAAATTTTAAGTGCATACCTTTTTTCTACCTTGCTTATTTCAGTGTTTTTCCTAATAACCTTAAATTTATTTTTTCTTCGTATTGTTTTATGCATAATTAATCTAATTATTATCTAATTAATTTTTTTTACTAATTAGACAGACGTGTTAAAACTTTAAATTATTATCTGGCCAAGATTAAATTTGTTAATTTTATGTAAGGACAAGCATTTCCCAAATTTCTTTGCTTCTTTAATTTTGTAATTTATTCGTTCTTGTATCATTGCATTTTTCTTCTCTTTTAAATTTGCTGACTGCTTATAATTCTAATTATTTAATAGTTGCGGTTTGCTTGCTTAAATAATTATTTTTATGAACACTGACGCCTCCGATAAAAAGTAAATTGGTGAAGAAACTTCTGACATAAGAGCTTTAAAAACGATGGTTAAATAAGCGACTACCCCATTGACATCTTGGTTGAAATTATTGACGTATTCAGGAGTCCAAGTATTTTTGAACCCGATCAGGAGGGGAATCCTGGCATTCTTGTAACAAGCAAGCACACTTTGCATCGGAATTGAGCATCATAAGTCACACCATTTTTTTAGTTTCTATTTAAATTGAATTAATTTCTTTATTCATATGCAATATACGAGTTAAACTTAGTGTTGCATATTATTTGCCATATTCGTTGGTTAATTCCTTTTATTTAGGACAATTGAACAACCCTAAACCTACCATATGTTTCTTTTATAATTGTCTTTTTCTGAAAATCCTAAATATCCTGGCATCAAAATATTTTATTATTATCTTAACGAACTACTCTCACCAAACCAATCTGAGCAGCTAATCCCAACCGATTGACAACAACGAAAAGTTATTATAACATAATCTTTTTATTCCCGGTTTAAAAGTGAAATAGTAAGTTATGATTTCAGATATATTTTAATTTTTTGGAAAAAGTTCCATTTTTAACAAACCGATTTTGAAAATTTTTCCATTTATTATGTATTATTTATCATTTATAAAAAA
>JARJDX010045340.1:0-18604 GCA_030264735.1 Gymnusa sp. GC000175
AGCTAAGAGATTCTTTGTCTAGATTTCGCGTCGCTACGTGTTCGAATGGAACTTTGGATAATCCGCATTAGTATCCATTAGGTGTGGGTTATTAGTCTAATTAACCTAAAATATGCAGATTTAATAGGATTCTTTATGTTAGAAAATTGTACGAACGTTAATTTAAGCCACTTATAAGGAAATACTTCCGGTTGATAAAATTGTTAAAAATTGTTAAAAATTGTTTCAAGACCAAATTCCACTGTCTTTTAATGGTTTTAATAGTTCAGTTACCAATGAAGAAAACGGGGTTAAGTTATGCCATGCGGACACTGGCGAACGGGGATAGCGTCCAATATCTTGTCAATATAATGTAAAACTCTGGGAAAGCTTCCTTTTTTCTTAAATTTTTTTAGGGTCAAGATAAATGACCACTCCGATTAAGAGCCAGGGCGAATTTGCACTCAACCCAAGTCGGAGTTTCTCAAGCTCTTCCTGCTCTCGAACTATAGCAGGCCTACTGAAGTTTGGCAGGCTTCGTTAAGTTGCTTCGTGCGGATAACACACAATACATGCTTACCTAGTACTTTCTGAAAGGCTCATGTGGCGAATTAAATATCTACCTGCATTGTGAATTATATGTGGGACTTTTCGGGAAGGACGAACGAAAAAGTACACCGTGAAGCCGAAAACCATCCTAGAAAGAAGACGGGAGCTGAAGAGCGTAGCAGAATCACGATATAAGCCTCTCAGTTGATGTTAGCCATATACTTTATGAAGTTAAGTGCTTTTTTATATTTCGAGGCCAAAACCTTTTTTTTGCTTTCACCAGGAAAGGGCCCTGCCGATCGTGAGTCTTAAAAATCTGACCTCATTGATACAATAAATAGGTGATCCCTTAATAAATAGATAGAAATCCCCATTTCACTTTCACAGTCAGCAAGAGTGAACGCAGGAAGTAAAAATTCAAAACCCCCGTACTTCAGCTTCCGCGATGACCATTACGTTGGATAATTGTAACCTTCCATTCATGGCGGTCTTTGATTTGTTCAACAAAAAAATTGTGAGGTCGTCCATATCCACCATTTTTCAATAGGGACTGAACCTAAAGCTAAAATATTGTTGACCGCGATCGAAAACAAGGTTACGCTTGTGGTAAAATCCTGCGGGACGGTTTCTATAGCTAACACATATCTCTGATGTGGACGTTTCTGACCTAGACTATTCTAGACTGCCTTCTAAGTTATGTATTACAGATCGAAAAACAACGAGCACAGATGTCGTCTGGAAAGAAAAGCTCTTCCTGGTTGAACCAGTTTGTCAACAGCCAAGTGAAATTTCGAAAATTCGCCCGGTCCAAAGACGATTAGTATTCAGCCTCCAAAGTTTTGCTCAAGCATCAGGTAAGAGAGTTAGGGCGGTAGCTCCAAAGATAGTAAGGGACCTTTTCTGGATTTTGGTAGCAGGAAAACGATGGTTTCTCGCCAGCTTTCCGGATGTATATGCGTATTCCAGATGAGATTATATAGATCCATAAGACGTGCTCTACCGGAGAAAGACAGCTACTAGGCAATGTCAGCACATTAAAATAATTTCATAATTTTCATTCACATGGTCTTCTCTCCTCCACTAACATTTTCTCTTGAAGCTTTAAAAGATATTTTTTTACCTATTTTGAGAATTAATCTTCTTTATCATCTTTCGTTATGATTCTCTTATAGTTATTTATTCTATTCGACTTGATGATTGATAAACTACAATACTTTCTGCTGTAAAATAAATAAGTATTAATATTTTTAATACAAATACATAATTACATTTACAAATCAGGAAAAGACATAATTTTTTATATTACGATATAAAAGGTTAAGAAATTATTTTTTTAAGTGGGTATATAAATTTATAGATACTTTATTTAAAAGTTAATTTAGTTATAATAACAATCTTTGAAATAAATGTTCGTGTTGAATGCATCAATAAATATGTAGCAAAAGTTTAATTTATGAGTTTTATTAAGATAAAGCTTAAAGATTAGAACTTGATTTGCTTTAACTTGAATAATTTTACATTCAGTACAATTTAAAAAAATACAAATAAAGTTTAATGATTCATCATTAAGCATATTTAATAGTTCAGAAACATTTTATTAGCAAAAAATGTAAAATTTATTGTTATTGGTAATCATTTATAGCTAATAAATGCATGTTTATGCCTTCCAATAATTTGCCATAAAGTTTGGCACGTTAACACTCTCTTAATTTAATTATTAAAACCCAAATTAATATAACTAAATTTAATTTAATTTTATAAATCGCCGATTATAGTTTTTTTAATGAATTTTATATCCTTCTTAAAATTAACTTTTAAGATGACGTTATTCAATCTTAGACTTTACACGAGAAAAAATTTATTTTTCATATAAAATTTTAAAATTTATTTTATTTTTATAAAAAAACTAAATTGGCAAAAAGTATATTTAAAATAAAAAGTGAAATATATAAAAATTAAAAGTTTCCAAAATATTTTCCACAAACTTGATTTTATAAGTGGTGAATGAATATTTTTTAAGTAGGTGTATTTAAAATTAATATTTTACATTAATTAGGCAAGACAAGTGATGCACTTTAATGAAAATAATTGGACTAAAAGCCCACACGAGTAATACACCTAAATTATTTTCAATCAGTTGTTAATTGAATATATTTTCCTATTTATTTTTTGATGAAGCATTAATTGAATAAACAAATTAGATAAAGCTGATTATAATCAGATTTAGTGTCTAGTTAAATGAGTCTTAAACGCAATACGTCTATTATAGGATTTGTTGAACTTTCTACTCTTCGTTAAGTTAGATCGGAGTCAGGTAGATTAAACATCAGGTATTAATATAATATGTAAACTCGTGTAGCATTTTTGCAGACAGCTCATAATCCAGATTAAACAAGTTTTTGCATCTTTATCAAGGAATTTATGTGTCACTAGCATTGACTGATGCAATTAGTCAAAATTCACAGTTGGATGCCCAAAGGGACAATCAAGCGGGACGATGTGTAGTATTTTAAACTTATATGAAATTCATTTCTTCTCTTGGGTCTTATTTAATTAAGAGATAAAATCGGTAGACGTTGTCAAAGTCATCAAATTAACATTAAACGGTGGCCTCCAACTGATACAGAAATTATAATCCTTGCCTATATACTGGGAAAGTTTATTAGATTTCAAAAAATGTACATTATATTAACAGGAAGCTTCATGGGAGCTTTCAACTCATATTTTACGACTTTTACTCATTTAAAACATAAAACTATCCTTTTTTATGTCTCTTCCTTGTACAAAAAAAAAATAAAATAATGTAATGTAAGAATCATCAGTCATACTTAAACCTTTTTATACTTTTATTTAAAGGTAACGAAAATTTAGTTTTTTTATTCTCTGTAACTAATTTTACAATATTACAAGAATTAAATATTGTAAAATAAAAAAAATTATATGAATATACTTAAAAGATATGTGGTGTAATATAGAAACCAAGGAAGAATATAATACCAAGGTTTTAGGAGCCTAATTAAACAACAAAACTAAAAATATACTAAGTTAAGATATACTAATGGGAAAAACTAATATAACAAAGTTGATAAATCAAGAAAAACAAAGAAGTGACGACGTCATGATTTTATCAAAATTTGTGTAGATCAATTGTATAAAAAAAGGAAAATGGCGCCCTCTTAAAGAGAAACTTTAAATCAGAAGTCCATTATAGCAACAGAGAATATTCAATCAGCAGTATAAGCATAAAATAGCAAGTAAAAAGAAGTAGAGGCCTGTACTGCGTAACTACGTTTAAAAATGATATTACAAATGTTAGTTACATTTTGCATTACATAATTGCACGACAACATCCCACAATCTTAGTTGGGAGCATAGTTTACCTATATACAAATAAAAAAATAAAAATAATATGCTTAACTATACCTCAACATCCGTACCAACTTGAGAACTGGCAGGATTTAAAACCCAAGATAACCTTTAGGCCTTAGGTCTCGCTAAGGAAAATTCTACAAAATATAAAATTTCTACGTACCTCGGGTTTATTTATTACGTTTTTTTAGCATTTGATTCTTTAGAGACTTAAGGTATCCTAAACGCTATTAGTGATATTATAAATATACAAAAATAATAGAGAATACATCTATAATAATATAATCCTTAAAAAACTCCTCAATGAATACACAAACAAGGATAAAATCAGTTAAGGTGTCAGGCAAAGAGACGCGATATCGCACAATTTATTTGCATTGACGATGCAGAAGTTAAACTGGAGGGTCATCAAATTACAGTAGATAACAAAAAGTTAAAAACCTATAACTGAAAACTTAACCGAAAAATTAGAGACCTACGTTTAACACAAGTAAATAAGAAAATTGTATAAAGAAAATATCACCGCCGATCAAGAAAAAATAATATAACTATTACAATCGGAGTTTGGGAAGATGAGATAAAGATTTGGACAATTATTCAACTTCTCTGATATTTCTATCATCCATAATAATCAGTGTGAATGCAGGCATGGGTTGAATAAAAGATCCTTGGCTAGTGCTTTGAAAAATTGGTGATTGTAATGGCATGATGGCACGAATAAAATTAGAGCCTGTATTATTAAGAAAGGTACTGACGCAACGCTCCTGTCTGAATTTAGTTTCGGTGATATGGGTGTACTGGAGCTGGAGCTCTGCTTAGGTCCGGTTGGAACAAGGAGAGTTGCGATTGGGAGAGCCCTATGAATCGGAAGTACCCCGTCCCAAACCAATTTGGAAAGGTGGTTAATTTAATCAATAACAATGGACTTGGACTACCCCTGGATGGTATTGCAAACTCCCATTATAAGCTTTGGGGACGGTCTTAAACCACCTTAGAATACGTCTTGCGAACCAACCTCATTTTTCTCACCAAAGGTAATATACCTATGGTATTGGACTGCAGATATAGTCATAGACATAACATTATGCACCATACGTGTTGTCGACGTCGTCAGCTTAGGACGTCACTCCAGACGCATAGCCTCTTCTCTGCCTGTAATGCTGGCAACTTACATTACAGGTGGACCTACAGTTTAGCGTGGATTCCGAACAACTGGAGTTACATGATTTTTCATCTAACTCCGGACAGAGAAGTTTTAGCTATGAAACCCCACGCTGGCAAGGCGGGTTGGGGAGTTGGGGCAGTGTTGGGCATTTAAATATTTAAATAAATATTTTGCATGCTGTGGGGCGCGAACCCACGATCTTACACTCAGCAGCTGGTTGCCTAGACCGCTGAGCTACACTGCCACGTCTACGTGTTGTAGGGATGCCTAACTAAAGGGTCTCTGAAGTGCCCTTAGGTTAGAATCATATACAAATTCTCTACAAGCTTCAAAAGTTGCAATATAAAAAACTTGGGTCAGAAGTATGAAGACTAGAAGAGGTTTAAATGTGACTTAAAAATCTTAATCGGTAATATTCTAGCTAGGTTTAACAACGTAGACGACCAGCAGAGGTACCATAATCAACTCCTACGAGAGCAATTGCACAGGAAAGCAAAAATTCTTGAGTGGTTCGGCCAATAGATGAACCTCATATCTCTAAATGGTGGAAAGGGGACCAGAATGATTTTTAATAGGACAAAGAAACGCAGGACAGACACAAACTGGTACGAATATAAAGCAGCCTTAAAAGATTATAAAATAAAAATTGCTAAACCAAATAAGTGGCCTTAGGCTAGATGATTGCAGTTAGACCAATTCGAAAGAGCAAACATTTACCTATTCTGTTGACATACATTTCAAGAATTTTGTCCTGGGAGTTGGCAATGAAGTTTCCAAATAAATACAAAAATATAGACAGGAAACTAAGACTACACTCTTACTACTCAAGTTGAAAAATCAGACACGATTAAGTGGGCTGTTAAATTCTTCGAACCCTTTAAATTACCTGGTCTAGATGAAATTCGCCCGGTGATTCTCGAAGAGGTTATAGACTTTGGCAAAGGGCATGAGGGTTCTTAAAACTGTGGAGATACTGCGAATACCTCTGTATCCCTAGCTACTACCTAATATGTATACGTTAATGATAAATCCACTGACACGGCGCTCACCATTTATTGAGCGAAGTTAAGATCCAGCTGGAGTACAAAAGGTACGTTATGTTGCTATTTTTTATAAATACAGCTTATAATAGCACATTTATTTTTTTCTGAAGTCTACGGAGAGACTGCTTGATAGATACTTCAAAAAATGACTTCTTCACACTAGAATCCTAACTGCGCTTCAATATGCCTACACGGATAATAAAGCCACCAAAATCGCGCTACATCCATTGGTTAGAAAAAATGAAAAGCAGCTGGAGTACATTATGGCCTACTTTCTAGATTTACAGTGAGCCTTTAATGGCGCTTTAGTATTAAACTTTAAAAAAGCAATACTATATTATGGTATACCTGAAATGTATCAATCATATGCTAGTGAAACTGATTATCTTCACCAAAAAATACAAACCGGAGCAATTCATTTTCATAAGAGATCAAAGGACAGCTGGAAATCCACCTCCAAGAAAAATTGATCGGCATTAAATCAGATCAAATAATCTCAAATAAGTTTAAGAAGAAAAAAAAAGAAGAAAAGGACGAAGCTCTACTCGACGATGTGGGCGTACAGGCAGTGGACCATTGCGGAGGAATATGAGCATTAGGCTCAGGGTTATTTTATAATGCAATACTTTTTTCAAACTTACTCTACACCGCGGTGGTATGGTGGCCTAGAGTTCAATTAGTCTCATTTATAAACCAAAAACCTAGAAACTCAACTGTCTTAGAGGTGCAACTGAGTCCTTAAACACCATTCTGACTGAAGCCCTAGAAATTGCTCGAAACTTACGTCAGTTGGATTAAACAACATGCATGGAATATGGAAAATGGCACTAAAATATCTTAATCGTTATACATGTGAATATTTGGTTTATTAAGGAACCTCCATTCTATCAATCACAGGTTAAAATTTAATGCGAGTACCAGGTCGAGAGGAAATTTAGATTTGTCATTGGAGAAAGAAGGGACTGGTTTAATAACAAGTGAAGAGTGAAAAATAAAAAGTCTAGTAAAGAAACATGCGACTGTTTTCCCTGGTGATGTTTTGGCCATTTAAAAGTATACAGAACTGATGCTACAAAATGGATATAATAACAACAGTATAAATTATATGCTTGACAACCAAGCTGTTCTACAGGCGTGGGTCAATTCCTCGACAGACCCAGATGTAGTCTCGCAAGGTAGAAAACAGCTAGCTAGAAACAATTGTTCATACCTGGTAACTCAGAAATTAAGGTCAACGATAAGTTCTACCAATTGATAAGAAAAAGCATTAAAACCACTTATGCATTTTTTTAGGCGTTGGGAGCAAACTGTGCATTGAGAGGCCTTTTAAAAGAAAAAAATTAAAAAATCCATCTCATATGTTGTCCTGGACAAAGAACCTTATTCAAAAAGAGCCAAAGACCTTTTAAATCTGACAAAGATTTACCTGTAGATGGCAATTGCCTTTTAACACATCTGCCTCAATTACCAGGTCTTAATGCGACATAAATCGGCCTAGCAGATTTATTTAAAAAGAGTGATGGTCAAAATCCCAAAAATCAAATTCCTGTCAGTTAAAATTCAGAAAATCAAAATTCTGAAAGGTTAAAATCCCGACAGTCAAAATGAGTATAAATATATTATAAATATGTGTCATTCTAAATAAAAAATCTTCAAAAGAGAAATATGTTAAATTAAAACAAAAGTTTACAGTGAAAATGGGCGATACTCCGAAGATAAACTAATAAACTAAAGTGCAAATTCTCACGGTATTTGCAACCTATATATTTTCTCGTTAATAACATTCCTTCTACGCACCTTTTTTGTCACGACTAAGACTTTATTCTCTATTTTAACATTTCGCTGCTCTTTTTGAAATTCTGTTATTTTGTAATATATGGCAACACTAAATTTTCCTGTCTTCTGTGCTTTCATATTTTTTTGGATAAGTCAAACTTGAAATTTCTTTTATTTAAATGTAAGTATTTTAATTACCACAATTTTACCCGGTCGGGATTTTGACCTGTTGGAATTTTAACCTTTCGGGATTTTGATTGTTGGGATTTTGACCCGGACCAGGGCCCGCTCTAGCTTTTACGGCGCCCCGGACAAAAAGACAAATTACCGCCCCTTTTTAAAAATTTATATTTATTTTTTAGGAATAAAAACAGAAAATTCAAAATTTGAATTGCATGGTGATCTTAGTCAAAGAAAAACATCAATAAGTATAAATTTTGATTAATTGAGTATTTAACTTATTAGTACTTCTTCGCCATAACAGCCAAAATACTGCCCTTTAGATTTGCCGCTCCGGACAAATGTCCGGGTTGTCCGCCCCATACAGCGGGCCCTGCCCGGACCCATTGAAAATCACCAGATTAACGTTAGAGTGTGAGAATTTAAATGCCTTAGGCAACTTGTTAATGTGTAATAATGTAATATCCAAAATATCACTTGGAAAGGTTTCTAAGTTTAAATGCCATATCAATCTGTGTAAAAAGATTAAATTTTTAATCACCTTTTATCCTAGATAGATAAAGATTTTTAGAAAGGTCGGGATGCGAGGATGAATGATGCAGGATTTTGTTAGTAATTTTGGTAAGTTTAAAAAAAAAATAGGAATCAAAATACCAAATTTTAAGAGAAACTTCAGAAAAAAAATTATATAAATTCACGTTTAGTTAAAACTTATTTTGTTTATTTAAATTGTTTAATTATTTAAATTATTTAGAGTGTTGACCACCCAATAATAATGTTACTAATTTAAATCTCGATAAAAATATTTAGAAATATTTGTAGAAATTTATTCAAAACGTTATCTGATTCAAAATTTCCAAGTATAGCGAAATAGCTTTTTATCTTAAACTACGTCACCAAAGAAAACAAATTAAAAATTTTACATAAAAACATTATAAATTTTCTTTTTAAACAATAAGACTATAAATCAAAGTGGAACGAAAAGAAAAATTTCTAAAAAGAACAAATCACATGTGATACAATAAATTTATATGCGGATCCCTCAGCACAATTTTAATTAAAATGAATGGCGCAAAAGTAGCTCTTGATAAATTAAAAGATACACAATAAGAAGCAATATATTACAGGTGAAATATAAATTTTATTTCAATTTGTCAGGAGATTTCTTTTCTGAAAAGACTCCCTGAATTTATTATTTTTAATTATAATCATTCCCTAATCCAATTCAAAATTTTAATTCTAATAAATCGAATGGAAACAGCAGGAGATTTTCCTAATGAGCTTTCACCTTTATTAATTTTCTTTCTCATTAGGTTCTTGCATTTTTAATACATATGACACATAAAATCCTTGATTAAGAGAGAAAAGTATGTATGGATATTGAAATGCGTAATTATATGAACGGAATAAAATATATGTATTTTACTTAACGGATTATTTTGGGATCCTGTTTACCTCTCGTCAGGTAAATATTAAGTGACGAAGTTTATTATTTATATTTTCATAAAAATTCCCAAACGACAGCATTGGCTTTTATGAGATGTCGTGCCGTAACTGATTGAGACGATTCTGAAAGTTTATTTTTGGTTAATTTTATATTCCTGTTGATCCATTAAAATTTTCATAATGTTCCAGGACGCAGTAGGTGATATCTATGTGTGTGGCATTTTTATATCAAAAACCCCTAAGCACAAGTCTACCTGATGTATAATTTTTGTTTGATGATAATTTGTACACAAACTTAATTTGATTGCTTTTTTACTATAACATTTCATTTATGCCTTCGTTTTTGTCTCCGCAAAATGCCAATCAATTTTGCTCAAAATACCTACAGCACTATAATAAGACATTTTGAACTGATTTATTTCTAATTAGTGAAATTTACGTTTGGAGATGAAAACGTTTTACAGCATTTCCTAAATATTTCATAGCTGTTCAAATCTTGTTTGATCTGATTGCAATCAATTTTTGTTAAGTTATCTGATTCCACTCTGAAAATCTTTTGAGGTTTGTTTTTGGCTAACGAGATCGAGTATTTTTTAAACACATCACCCATAGGGACCACCTGTAGAGCGGAGTTACCAATAAGAACTGTGAAATTTCACTTTTGAACTTATAAAATTATTTTTGTAATTAAGTTTCTCTTACAAATTCATTATTTGATAAAAAATAATAAAATTAATAATATTTTAATTTGAATTAACCACAAAATGTTAAAAAAATTGCAACTTATTATATAAACCACAAGTAAATTTGGACATTTTTGGTGTCATAAATTAAAATTTCTTAATTAACCTATTTATTTTAAGGATTTTTGGGGTTAACTTTTCAGGTTTCCTCTGTAAAGTAACACGCGCTGGTGTATTACGGTAGCAGGTGAATAAACCGCAGGAATTAAAATGAATTTATCGCCAAGAAGTCATCCGATATTCGATAAATTATAAAAAATTTAGGTCTTGATCGATGCACTTTATTATAAAAGTTGACATGCAGGAAGAGAATATTTCGCTTTGAGACATTACAATTTTCCAAAACGCGTCAATAAACGATAATTTCGCAATTTTCTATATTTGGCCGTGAGGCGTGAATATTTAACCATGCCGAAATATTTTATACACGCGCACGCCATCGATTTATAATAAATATTGGCTGTGTTTGCCAAAAGATAATTAAAAATTTCATACGTGACGCTAATTTCGCACACTGGCATAGATTTCTCACTTGATTATGCAAATAGTGATCTTCGGTAGCACAACATTTTATCTTAATCAATGAAAAAAGTATCGGATGATTAAAAGATGCAAATTGAAATAGCAAGGTACCGACAAAGTGAAATATCCATTGTGTTAACGCGAAAATATGCAAGAGTTGCCCTTTCTACGTCTCAATCTTGCAACTTCACCCTTTATGCATTTCCAAATTATAATTGATAAAGAACGATGACTCGATAAGTTCCAAAAAGCTATTATAGTTATCGTTTTTAATGTAAATTCCATTTTTGCTTTTATATCAATAGGCTCTTAGCGCGTTCATTGTTTCTTTGAATCCCATTTTAAAAATCCAACGAAAAAATCACATCTTATCATACTTGATTATTTTTTATATTAAATTCATTAAAATCCAAGTATTCCACCCTTGTACGGGTGGTTTTTAGGAGGGGAAGTTGCAGCTGCCGACACCTGGAATAAATGCACCCTGCACCCCCCGACATGGCGCGAGCGCAACCCGCTGAGTGCTCACATGAACTTATAAATATAGTACACACAATAAGTCTCGTCATAATAACTGAAATTAATCGACAATTTAGCGAGAAAAATTAGAGACATGTGAATACCAAGAGGACTGTCTTGTAACGTTGAAGAGACATGTTCAGATAAGCAGTTGTAATGAGGAAATTAATTCTGGTCATTATTTATTGTTAATTAAACGGGTATGAAAGGGTTCAAGTACCTTCGGCGGGCACTTTCAAGATGTTGGAAATTGCAAAAATTTATACAAAATTCACAAATTGAGGCTTCATAAAATACCAGGGTAAAGTCACGCGAATGTCTTTAAGCCATAAAACTTAAAATTATTATTAATTATTAATAATTAAAAGGTTATAAAATGACTAAAATAACTTTCTCTGCGCTAAAGCGGACTTAAATAATGAAAACATTAACATACTGGATGTATTATTTAAATGAAACGATCCATACATATCAATTAGTAATTAAAAATTTTATATTCTTATATTTTTTTATTAGAATATTAAACGTAGGTACCCGTTTTTTCATGTTTGCAAAATTATTATGAAGAAAGTACTAATTTTAAAAATAAAACTTGCCTCCAACATTTGCTACCAATCTTCCTCTAAACTTAACATTGTAATGACAGGAGAGAGAAGAAATTGCCTTATTTAATTTAACATGTAATTATTTAAATTGTACTATATTATTTTAAAAGAATATTATATTTTTCCAGCCTCAAATGATTTATTTGTTTCTAAAACTAATTTAACGTTAAAGCCCAAAATTAAAATCCTGACAGTTAAAATCCCGAAAGATTAAAATCCCGACAGACCAAAATCCTATTGAGGTATATCATTTCTTCACAACTCTTATTATTGTCGTGTAAAACTGTTTACTGTTCTTGGATTTTAATTATGAAAAAAAAAATTGTTAAGTCCGTTGTAGGGGTGGGTGGGGGCTTCCATACATAAATACAGATATCAATATATTTATGTATGGAACCCCCCACGCACCCTCATTCTCTTTGGAACCTATTGAGGTATATCAGGTCTTCACGAGTCTTATAATTGTGGTGTAAAACTATTTACAGTTCTTGGATTTTAATTTTGAAAAAAAATTTCGTTAAGTCTGTTGTAGGGGTGGGTGGGGGTTCCATACATCAATACAGATATCAATATATTTATGTATGGAAAAACCCCCACCCACCCTCATTTTTTTTGGAACCTATAAAGATATATCAGGTCTTCACGACTCTTATTATTGTCGTGAAAAACTGTTTACTGTTCTTGGATTTTAATTTTGAAAAAAAAAAACTTCGTTAAGTCTGTTTTTGGGGTGGGTGGGGGGTTCAATATATCAACATATCATACATATAATACATTCTAAATAAAAACTCTCTTAAACCAATATAGTTCAAGTATAATGCAAAGATAGAAGCGAAAGATTATGGGCGATATGTCGTAGATACTCTAATAAGTGCAAAGTTTTTTACCACTGATACATTTTACATGCATTCGATGCAGTTTTTCATAACGAAGAAGGCACACTGTTCTCTTTTCGACACTGTGCTGCTCTTTTTGAAATTATTCTTTTTTATATTATAAAGCAACGTGACCCCGTACAACTATATTTTTCTATCTTTCACATTATTTTGTGTCTAACACAAAATTTAAATATTTGCCAGGATTTTGCATTGTCGAGATTTTGATTTATCGGGATTCTAATTTTCAAGATTCTTCTTTCAGTTAGGTCACTATCTGTTATTCATCACGTAGCCTTTTTAAGGCGTTTCTGATGATGTCTAGATCCAACTTGCCGTCTCTTTTACGGTCGGCCGGGGACCCGTTTACCTGCCGGTCTTAGATCCCTTATTATTTTGATTGAGTTTTTCATTGTAGACTATTTCAACATGGTCGTTCCATTCACTGCGTCTTTTCCTTCAATCTTTATCACATTTGATATTCAACATTCCTTTCTAACTTTTTCATTTCTTATTCTATCTTTACGAGATTTTCCTTAAGTGTGTTCGTTATTGTGTTTCTTAATAGTTATTTTGTTTTACCGTATCTCTAGTCTCACCATTATTTTATAGATCTTTATATTACTATCTGTCCTTATAACTTAGATATTTATTCATCTCTGAGGTATTCAGAGACGTTTGCTCCTTTCATAACTTAACGTCTGACTTTGTTGTAATTGTTTCGCTCGGCTGCTTTTTCAACTCTCAAATATGAAAATTTCATCACCTGCTTCACTAATTTATTTTCTAGCTCCAGCTTGCATAATATAAGTTGTTTGGCACCACCAGTGTTTTGAACTTTTCAGTAGACATCTTCATATTGTATATTTTGGCCGTGTTTGTGAACCTGTAGAGTGGCCTCTGTAGATTGACTTCTAAATCAGCGATTATTATCACATCGTCTGCGTAACATAGTGTAGTTAATTTTTTTTCGCCTATTCTGTATCAATTATTCTCTACGCTGTTGATTAATTTTTCCATAACCAAACTAAATTGAAGAGCACTGGACTTAGGGAGTCGAACAGTTTTCTCAGCTTCTCATTTGGCTTCTCTTTGTCGTATTTTATCATTTCGTTTCTTATTTTATCATGGTCAACGAATTTTCTATTTTATAGCGATATTTCTGCTTTCTGTATGTCCACGATGAAAATATTTACATAGTCGTTATTCTAGTTAAAAAATATATGGTGCAGTCGTGCATCCCTGCTCTTCCTTATACATTGTTAATTAAACTCACTTTTATGGATTTACCTATTTCCTAACATTCGCCAGATCTTTTTTCTTGATCCATACATGTCACTTTCTATGTCTTTTGTAAATTGTTTACAGTACGTTTCTTTATATTGCTTTATCTTCTAGTTGGCTATATTACGCTCTTATACATATAGTCTTCAATTTGATAATAAGTTATTTTATTGCGTAGGAATGCCTATTTTTTGTTTGTTATTTCTTTTACTTCTTCTGTGAACTATAGTGTCTTCCTCTTGTTCTCGCTTGACTGTTTTATTTCCCATAGATTTCACAGCCACTTCAGTGATGTTGTTTTTCGCTAAGCTTCTTTTGGGTTATTATTATTACTTACAGATACTTTGTTAATTTTCCTCTTCAATCTATGCGCGTATAGGTTTTTGGTGCTTTTGTTTATTAATGATTCCACTCTATAGGTTCAGAGATTATTTTTAGTTGTGGTTGGAGTTTCACTCTAATCTTACATAGCAGGAGTGAGTGGTTGCTATTGATGTTTGTATTTAGTGTTCTTATGTCTATTATTTTATGGACTTATGCTCCATTGAAAGTAAACTTATATTTGAAGTCATATTTGAGGAATGTTTTGTTTATTCTAAAACTGTTTCGCAGAATTCAATTAACCAGAGTCGATTGTCATTCCTGAAGTTTTCGTGAAAGCGTTGTTTGTTACCATAATTTTGGTCATTTTCTGCACGAGCGTTTAGGTCGCCCATTATAATAGGGTGTTAAGAGGGCGATATCTCATCCTTTACATTTTGGAGCTCTCCTTAGTATGCTCTTCTTACATCATTTGATTTTCGGATAGATATCGGGTGCGTTTGTGCTAATTATATAATGACATTCATAACGAACTTTTGTTATGATTTAAATGTTCTTTTGTTGACGTAGTCAATGTTGTCAATTTGTGGTATAAATTTTTCGTGTAGCAGCTTTTCCACCACATCTTTAGCTCACTCATTTCTGTTTGATGTATATGAAAATATAGTTATAAATTTTTTGGGTTCCTTTGCCCTTCTTTTTGGTTTTTGATATGTTACATATATTCTCTATAATTTAAGTTAAGACGTTTTGTACTCTGTTTCTCCAGGATCGAATGTTCCATGCTCCATGTCTCATTGTTATTTCTTTATTCAATCTTTTGTTTCTTTTTTTTTGTTGCTGGATTGTAATTGTTTGGTACGTTTACGAGGCTGTGCGTGGTTTTTTGATTGTATTCTTAATTTTTACGTTGGGCAGATTGCTAATCTTCTTCGTAAGATGCCGTCTTCTTCCGTAGGTTAGCGATCACCATGATAATCTTAACCCAGTCGATTGCTCTTCTAAGAAGGTAATTTGTAGTGCAATTAAACCACTATCTTAGATTGCGGATCCTGACATTCATCTTTTTCCACGCTATGATTCTCTACTATTTTCACTTAGGATATCCCGAGTTTCCTCTGGTATTGCTACACCTCGAAGTCTTCTATTTTCTTCAGCAGAGTTATGGTGTGTATAGTGGCATCAATACCACAAAAGAGAATTTTTTTTAATTTTGGCGTTTCATACCCCCTTTATGATCAGTATTTCTTAATGCTTGAAAGATTCTCGAAAACAGATAATTCCGTAAATTCTCGATTTTGAATATTTCCCTATACTTCGTAATGAAGTATGAAGTAAGAATGCCACCATCAAAATTGATAAAGAAAAATATAGGGCAAAGAGTTGATTGAGAGACGCCAAAGTTAATGGCTCAAAGATTAACGTCGATGGTTCAAATAAACATTATCAAAAATTTTCCTAATAGCAGTTTCCAAAGTTTAAGCGGTCAATCTTCATTAGGAATTATTTTACTTTTCAACTTTAAGACTTAAGATGAAAGTTTGACTTTCTTTATATTTTCAGGAAAAGTTTATTTTGTATTTTACTTTAACAAAACTTTTGTATTTTATTTTTAATGATTGTACTAATTTAAAATCTAAATTAATGGATAATAAACGCTTTTTAAATATAGCTAAAAAATAATCCATCAAAAATACAATTATAGTGTGCTAGCTCGCTCCTCAATGCCATTCTGACTTATTTTTAGGGGTAGGCAGTTAATAAAATATTCTCCTGTTGTATGCATTATGATTATACAAATGTTAGTATCGGCATTTTATGTGGCGGCACGTGCACACGTGCGATTTGCACCCCCTCTGATTTTTTTTTAACGAGGGCGACTTTTGAATAATTAAGGTGCGGGGTGGTACGCTCATTTCTATATGTTGGGTGGTTGCAGCCCCCATATCACTGAAAAAGGGGTGCATTGATTGGAACCTGATTTGCACCCTGCACGTTACCAGTATATCATGTAGGTGAGGCTATACACCAGTACCTCCACAACAAGTAATGAAATTTATACAAAAGCTAATTAAAATAATAATTAAAACTGCTTATCAATTTAATTCGTATTTTATAATATAAATGATTTTACTAATAAAATTTCATAATCTAGATCATTTTTTGTTCGATTAAAAAAATGGTTTTTGGATGTTCTGATTGTAGAATTTATTAAAAAGTATTGCGAAGCGTGCCGGTTATAAAGTGCATTAGAGGGTCGCATGTGTTTCAAGTTATACTTGTTGGATTAGGGGTGGTTTAGACGCTTTGTCATTTTACTATTGTGCATTAAGCCCATTGTAACTCGCATTTATAATGATAGTATTCTTTATTTCAATAGCTGGTTCTCTATGTGCATAAAAAACATAAAAAGAATCGTTGGATGTATTAAAATAATACCCCGGGCCGTTACCCCACAATTCATTATTAGTTTACAAAAAAAAATCAACTAATTCCATCCATTAAAGCAACAAAATATTATAAAAACACCATTTCGTGGAATTAATTTATTAAGTTTGAAATTATTTCATTACATAAAAAATATTAAATTTATATCGTGATATTAAACATCATCACTAAAAAAAGGTAAGGTACGAGAGACTGTTCTCTGTGGCGTATTATTAACAATATCTTAGTCGGGGTTTGCTTCCTGTAAATGGCTTTGGGGTCTTGCTATTTGTGAATACCGCAATCTTATAAGTTTGATTTTAAGTCTTAGCCATGAAAAATAATAGCGTAAATTCTAATAAAGTTAATTTTAAGTTTACACATACACATATATTCGGATCACAACGACTAATGTCACCTTCCGATGTCTCTGCGCCAACGACTTCTCTCCAGCTGGTCTTCCTCCTTAAGCTTCCTTTCACTAAGACTTTTTCTTACACAATTTTCATTTCAATTTCTTCTTGGTTTTCTTCGCTTTCTTATACCCTGTGGTCTTCTATTCAAACAAAACTTTAGGTGGTCTATTGTCTTTCATTCATTAACCATGGCCATAATGAGTTAGCTATTGGGACTTACAGGTTCCGTTGGTGGCGCTGTTAACTCATCAATATGGCCGCCGCTGGTTACATTTAAACATTGTATGAATAGGTGCATCGTATTATTTTTGACATTTGTTGAAATTATAAACAATGTTAACCATTCCACAACGTTTTATATATTTAATTTTAAGTTCATTATGTTTAATTTTCCTTTTGACGTGATATTTTTAACCACGAGACGTCAAATTTTTATTATGCAGGAAATCCGCTAAGTGTCGCATGCTATTCTGTAAGTCCTAATTGACTCTAAAACTATGTTGTCTCTGCGCCCACTATCTTTTGTATTCTTTCGTTGCGTATTCTTATCAACTTTGAGACTTAAGCTGATCTTCGACAAATATTTATATCGACTGCCAATATTTTGCTCTTATCCCTTTCAGACTTTGTTCATACTTTGGAGCCATGTGTTAAAATGCTTTTTATCATGATGTTATATGACATTTTCTTTTCGTTCGGGGACTCTTTAATTCTCTTCTGTGTGTTAGACTGATCTCAATTTTCTATCGCTATTATCGTACCTTAGTACTTATACTCAGTGCAACCGTTTATAAATTCCCTCGATTTTAAAACTAGATCTTTAATTTCTCCTCCAGCTCAAAGGTATTTCGTTTTATTGATATTCATGGCTGGTAAAAAGTTGCATTGTCGAACATAGTGGGGTTACCCCTAGGTAGTTTTCTGTCGTTTTTTTGCCTTTTTTGAAGATCAGAATTGCGTTGGTATTGAACAAATCCTCAGGAGTAACTCATATTTTCGTGATATTGTTAAAGAAATTTCACGTAAAACATGAAAATTTCAACCCAAAAAACCAAGAGCATGACTTTCACCAAGGAGATGCAATCTCGAAACAAATTAATAGAACAAGTCATACACTTTAAGAACCTCGAAACGGGCTGTGGTTTACTGGTACCGTAGTACTGATATAACACCTAAGACCACAAATAAATAGAGCTGCGGTGACCTTTGGCTTTCTGAGGGATGTCATTTGGAATAACACATATATGCGCATGTAGAGTAAAGTCAGGATTTATAAAACCAGTGTAAAGCCAATAATTATATACAAAATAAAAACGCAGGTGAACACAAACAAAACTAAAAGGATGCTAAGAAGGGAGGAAATGAAGATCACTTAGAGACGGTCA
>JARJDX010045366.1:0-17421 GCA_030264735.1 Gymnusa sp. GC000175
GCTATAAAGAGGACACAGACAGACATATAGAAAGACACACACACAGACCGACAGACACTACTTCAAAATCAAGTATGAATTTATGAATAACGGGAGTCAAAAACGGATATTTTCGCAAAAAACTCGATTTCAAAAATTTTCGCGATTACTATACATTTACGAAGTAAATGAAAATAATTATCTTAGGTCAACCATGACACAAAATCGTCTATCGGGGCTTTCGATTTGGCCATTGAAAATGATATTTTGAGAGCTTTAAACAAAGAAGACATAATTTAGAATTTAAGCTTTCGTGACTTGAGTCGATGTAAATTTTTTTCTTCTTACTTTCGGGTTTAAGTCGCGTATTTTTCATCCTATTTAGGCATACACCCTCGAACAAGGTCTCCAGTCATCGGAGTTCTCCGCTTTGAGAATGCTCCCTGCAATGGCGAGCGAAACGTTGGCAACAACCAATAAAAATACTCGACTTAAACCCGAAAGTAAGAAAATTTACAAAGAAGACATACTTCGAGATCTTGCAAACAGAAAAGCAAGAAAAAGATTTTGAACTTTTTGGTATATGTACGTAAAATTTTTGTTATTATTATTTTTATTACTTATTTATCGTTTGTGATAATTAATGAATAATTAATAAAAAAAATTACTTTTAAAACTAGGGCGGCAAATAGTCTAGCGCCGGCCCTGAGACAGAAACAACTTTTTTAAATAAAGACTCAGGAACAGAAATTTTCGCAAAAATGTACATTTTGAAATTATTAGGATTACTACGCTTTGTTTTGTTTCATAAATAAAAGAAAAGGCTTATTTTATTGCTGTTACAAAGTACAAAACAATTTTAAACAATTATTTTTAAACGCAATGCATTTAAATAGGTTAACACTAAAAATAATTCTTCCCCTTGCTTTTAGAACTTTTATTCACTTTCTTTTTCTGATGTGGTTTTTTGTGGTTCTAAAAGCTTTTAAGGAAATCTAAATAGAAAATGAGGGAATAAGAGTCATTAATTTGTTTATTTAGTGTTTGATTGGATACGGCGATGGTACACGGGAAGAAGAGCGATAGAAAACCCTTGTGGTTTTAAGATGAACTTTGACCCTCAAGCCATGCATTATTATTCGCTGCAGCAAACCCAATGCTCGAATGCTGCAAACTTTTTTAACTACCAGAATTCATTAAGAATTTCTCTGTTGATAAAAGTAAGATGTTTCTACGTTTCATTTCACTTGAGGTATACACGCCACGTCCATACTAAACACTCGTCTTTTACGTGCATCTAAAGCTTAATACAAAACGATTCTTTCATTGAAACCTAATACCAGATATTATTACTGATTACATTTTAATTGATCTTTTTATCTAAACGTTTTTTTGTATTTTAAAATTTGCGTGTTTATATTATGGTATATAATGTATGTTATTATTTAACAGTTATATGATATAATATGTTATATGTAAATATAGATTTTGGTTATGTTGATGAAGGGGATGTTAATATTGGGGGGATGGTTATAAGTTATTCCGTGAATAAACGTCGATAATTTCTCTCCCTAATCAGGAAACAGGTAGTGTAATAAAGTCTTTGATCTTCGGAAACGGTTCCTTGTAGAGCAGATGATCCGAAGTGGATTTCACGCCGTTATGACCCGAAGTGCGGCGGTGGCGGCGCCGGAGGTGGCGGAGATGCCTTGTCAATAGAGGATGAGGGCACGCAGATTATAATCCCGCTTCTTCGGTTTTCGCTTTCGTATTCGTGTTAGATTTACACCGCCACACTAACTTCGATTCGAGCTCAACGAATCATTTCCCAAAAGAGTTTACCTTTGTGATGCTATCGACTCTACACGATGCGTTGCCGTATACTATTTCAAATGCTGAACAGTTTTGTGATCGTCAAACAGATTGTGAAGCCCAACTCTGACTGTCACTTGTGGTCGTGGGGCAAGTTTGAAAAAGCATTTCCGTACGGCACGGTACGATCGCTACGATACGGCGAGCGACTTCAGTGGCCAACGCGGCTAATCTGGAACGTGCCGTGCATAAAGAGCAGTCGTCGGTTTTGCCATGGCCGTATAATTTAACAAGTTGGGACGAAACGGGACGCACATGTTACAATCCTGCTCTTGCTCTTCGATCGTTACCCCGCCTGAATAATACTTAAGCGTACAGACATATTATACTAATATCACTTCAACTGCATAAAAGTATGCACAATAATTTTAAATCCGATTGTCATGTACATAAATTTATAATCCGAGTTATTCGTGTATTCAAGACTCTAGTTGAACAAAACTTTCTATTTTATTACAATGGTGCAATCTAAAGAAATTACAGTATTTACTACAACTACAACGTAACTGAATGTATTTTTGTATCATATTTGCATTTTTTAATAAGGCCGGTTTAGATTTTCGATATTGCACTTCTCAAAGAAAGTTGTAAAATTTGTAAATAAAGTAACAAACGTATAATGTAAGGGTGTTTTCTCTGTTGCAGTTCCTCCAAACATCGATGACTCCTTGAGTAGTAGTGATGTTATTGTCCGAGAAGGCGCCAACGAGACGCTGACCTGTCGAGCTACGGGATCTCCTCAGCCCTGTGTAAAGTGGAAAAGAGACGATAACTCCAAGATCACCATAAACAAGACACTTACTGGTTGGTGAATGCTTTTATAAAACTTTTTACTTACCGCAATCACAATATATTGCCATTTCGTAACAAACTGATTCCTTTTTTTTTGTTTTCGTGACACAGCAGGTTCTAACTCCTACTTCCTAACGCTATTTTTATCTGCTCGTAATAAATTGCACCTACTTTTTTTTTCTACATCCTCGAATTAAAATTTATCTCCCTTCGAAAGGATAATTACGCACGAGTTTCACACTGAATAAGAAGCACAGCTTTCACTTGGCCAGTAAAAAAATCTGGAGCTCATGTTTAAATCAGTACATTTGGATACAATGAGCAGCATATGAATATATAGGTACATGGACGTGAGTCTATGTTAGTATGTATATGCATATCCCTTTTAATTCTACAAACAGCTTCCCCATTGATTAGTAATTATTATTCAATACAATACCGACAGTAAGTTCACGATAATTAATTTAATAAAATATTTTAAATGGATATTTACATAATTATCATTACGATTAATGCATATTTCAAGAAGCTTCAATTAAGTGCACAAAGCTACTCTCTAATTGTGTTATTTGGAAATGGCAAATCCGACATAATCCCCACTAATTCGTGTTAATTATTTACACAAATATCTAGCAAATGCATCTAATAATCTCATTTCTAACCAATTTATAATTATTTATTTTTATAGTTATCTATATAATAAACCAAAACGCACTCTATTTTCTCATTAAATATTTATCAATTAATAGCTACCTGTAAATAGTTTAGTTCAAAAATACTTTATTGGAGTTAATATTAATTTTTTATATTTCACTCGAGGCACGGACTTAAATTGAATGTAAAAGTTGGATGCGAAATATTTTGCACGGGAATTATTTATATAAAGCGACGACTTAGAATTTTTAGAAAAATCTACAATCAAAATTTTAAAACATAGATAGCTAAGAAATCCGAAAAAAGGAGTTATTATCAGACAAAAATAGAGGTTGCCAAAAAAGAAAATTGAAATGGTTTGGATATTGACAATTTTTTCTATATACATTAAAATGAGGATGACACATATACATTGTCAACAATATTTGCAATTCAAGAGAACGGTAAATTATTCTCAATTTTAGGGGTTAAACTATACAATTCAATGAATAGTTTTTAAAACATTGCTTACAATATATCGTAAGCGTACAATACATCATAAAGCAGGAATTCCTAACGGTTTAATTCGTACCATAATATTCAAAAACAAAATTCTTTATTTATTTTTTCATATGAAACATGTTTCGAAAGTTTTAGAATTGTAACATGGAAATAAAACATCGCCATTCTTTTACTAATGGAAAAACACAAAAAAATATATTTATAAGCTTGATGGAAGTAACTACAAACCATTTAAAAACTAATAACGAGAAAAGTTAGTCCCAAAACGTTTAATAACTGAAAAATCTAAAAATAATATCATCCAAGAGCATCAAGACTTAAAAATAAAAAAAAATATTACTCGGCCGCATTTTTTGACGTCCATCAAGCCTTTAATATGGGTTGCACCTAGGATTGCTCTAAAAACTTAAGAATACCTACCACACATCATCTTTCAAGTGCTTACAATCACACTGTATTGACCGTCTCTTTCGGGTAAAGTTCCAAAAATAGCTAATAAAACTTTACCTAATCAAATTAGTGGTTCCACAAAGCAGTATTCTTAATCCAATCATATACCTGCTTTTCACAGCAAATTTTACGATGCAGTGGTACTCTCATTCTACTATGATCCATGTGTGGCGACAAAATCCTAAGAGAAATTCTAAACAATATTTCAAGCCGACTGAAAAATTAAGAATAATGTTAAACAAGATAAAATCATCACATGGGACATTTAGACTGAGAAATGAAATTTTTCTACCAGTAAAGCAGAATGATCTAATAATACCGTAAACACAGTAAAATACAACGACATCCACTTTGATTAACGACTGACTAGGAGTAAACACATAAGGACCAAAAGGTTACAGCTGGGATGCAAGTTTAGTTAAATCTACTGGATTCTAAGAAGATAACCCAAAATAAGTTTAGACAACAAAATATATAAATGAAAATTATAATCAGTTAACCAGGTAGACCACATGGTAATCAGCAGGAGAGGAGCCATATCAATGAGAGGTGTAATAACATATAGAACGGCAAGTTGCGACACAGACCATTACCTGATCATTAGTAAGTTTAGACACAGATTATTAAAAGTGGAGAACAAAAAAGCAGGGAAGAAAGTGGGACATGGAAAAAGAGCCAAATGGTTAAGGAAATATACCAAAATGGTCTTACGAAAGAACTTAAGGAAGTACAACAAAGTGATGACATAGAATGGAAAAAGAATGGAACGCTATTAAAAATGCTATTATAGACTCCGCGAAGGCAAATATAGAGTGTAATAAAAAAATTAGAAAGAAAGATTAATAATGCATGGGTGCAATACAAATAAAGAATTAAGCACGAAGAAGAACACTCTAAAAAGGAAGAAGAGCAATTGGAGAAAACTTCAAACACAAGCGTAGAATTGCAATTAAATATGCAGAAAAAATAGCATATAATACGGCAAGTAAAAGAAGTACAGCAGCAGCACAATTCCAAAAAACAGCAGAAAATTTTATAAACAGGACAACGGTGCTACCTGGACTTGTGCACCAAAAGTAAAAGCAAGCAAAGATAACGGGGAAAACATCATAACAGGGAAGGCCAAAATAATGAAAAAATAAAAAGAATATTTTAAAGGTATAATGACAAAAGATGGCGACAAAACGGCAATTGATGTAAGAGGATATCACGATGATGAGTACTTTTCTGAACCGACATATGACAAGATGATGGAAGTGATCCGCAAGCGAAGGAGCCAGGGTCAGATAATATACTTTGAGCTAATTAAAAGTGCAGGTATGTTTTAGAAGGCTTTTTAACCTTATTCTAATCTTGGAAACAAGAACAAATACTAAAGGAATGGAGCAACGAAATAATCCGTCCAATAGCGAATGGGGCTGATAAAAAAGAATGTAGCAGCTACCAAGGAATATCACTGCTAAACGTATCCTAAAAATATATTATCATACTTACTAAACGCAGAAATTAATGCGCAGAAGGGATTATTGGTGGATGCCTGGCAGGTGTTTTAAACCTTACAGATCTACAACGAACCAATAACATACAATGAGGCAAGTATTTAAAAAGGCTTATAAACACAACATTGATTTTCAAACACTATACATAGAATTTTAACAAACTTTTGACTCAATTGACCGAAACGAACTGCTAAAGAGTATGATCTTCCTAGAAATACCTGGCAAGCTAGTAACAGTGACTGGCATTACACTAAAAGGCTCAGGCGCCGTCGTAGCTGCTCGTGGTAGCCTATCCGAGGATTTTGAAATTAACATAGGAGTCAGACAGAAAGACATGCTTTCTACTACACTATTTAACCGAACATTGCATGCTGCAATAACTCCGTTACGAATTAAAGGGAACCTGAGAAATAAAACAACCCAACTTACCGCATACCCAATGGACATTGCTATATCCAGCCGCAGTACGAGACAGCTAGAGAAAGACGTGGAAAAGCTGAAAAGGAAAGGACAAAAATGGGCCTTGAGGTAAATGTAAATAAGACCAAATACATGTACAACATAAGAGTATCAGAAAGAGCATTCGCAGGCGACATCGTATTGCTGGCGAATGGAAAAGTTAAATTACAAACGAACTTGGTTATATGGGAAGAAACACTTAGAAAGTACCAAATGGTGATAAATAAGAAAAAAACAAAAGTAATGGAAATAGGAAAAAATGAATGTTTGAATATTAAATTAAGTAAAACACCAAAATAGAGTACAAGAAATTAAATATCTGGAAGTAGAATTTAGTAGCAACGAAGAACAAGAAAGAGAGATCAAAATCAGGATAAAGAAGGCAACACATGCACACCACAAAATAAACAAGTCCATACTGTGCGGAAAAGAAATAACAACGAACACAAAAATAAATTTATATAAGACAGTGATAAGACCAATATTAACTTTCGGCTGCGAGACATGGAACTAAAGTAGGAGAGAGAAGGAAAGAGTTCAAGCAGTTAAAATGAAATACCTCAGAAGAACAAAAGGGGTAACAAAAATAGACAAGAAAGACAACCAAAACTGGTATGGGAAGCAAAGTGCAATAAGAATGGACAAGGAAGACCAAAGAAGACTTGGGGTGATACAATAAAAGAAATATTAACAAAAAGAGGAATAACAACTATACAAGCAAGACACATGACAGAAGACCGAAATACATGGAGAACATTTAAAGAAAACTTAAGGAAATAAAAGAACAAACACCTACACTAATATGGTAGAAGGTGTTATGATAAATATATATATACATGTACAACAGAAAAAATAATCGAAACCAGAGATTATTACACTGCAAGCAGGGGAACACGTTTGAAGAAGTACAAAACTTTAAGTACTTGAAATCCACTCTAAATAGCTTTAACGATTTAGCAGTTAAAGTAAAGGCAAGAATATTTTCCGCCTGAAAAACTAGTTGGGGCTTGTCAAAACTGCTCAATTTAAAATTAATACGCAGAAACATCAAAATCGAATTATACAAGACCATGATTTTATCGGTAGCATAGGTTGCTTGCAAAACATGGGCTATCACAGGAAAAGTTGCAAAAGAAGGATTCTACTGAGAATATGTGGCCCTGTACACGAAGATGATATATGGAGAAGCCGCATAAATCATAAGAGGAGAAGATGTGGAAAAGTGTATAAGAGCTCAATGAATTAGATAGTTCGGACACGTTATAAGGATGAGACTTTCATCTCTCATCCTCATAACGTGTCCTAACCAAACAAATAACGAAATGGATACTAGCAGAAAATAGAAAAAAAAAGTAACCTAGATTGCTATGGTTAGATAGAGTGAAGGAAGACCTACAAAAGATGGGAGAGAAAAACTAAGCACGAATTTGGAGCATTAAAAATGAGAAATATAAGAAACTTACTAATGCAATTCAAAATGATGGATAAACTACTGTTAAGATAAAAGAACCTAAGATACTACTTACAAAGGTGAAAAATGGCGTAGCTGACTTTTAAATATTTTGCCAAAAAAACTGGCTAAAGAGTTTTCTGGGAGAAAAGGAAAAAACTCTTTATCTTTAGTCAGAATTAGGTAGCTAATTAGTGTACTAGGTGCTACATTGCTAAGGTTTGCCTTAATAAAAAATAAATCTGGAACACCTGCATGTGGTCCGAAGATTGGATTACCACGATTTTACCTCCAGTCTACAAAAAACTGTAAAAATTAGCGCCCCTATCTCGCACGTTAATAAAATACTGCTTCATATAATTAACAAACTCCCAACGCCTATGAACTTACGCTATGCCGACGACTTTTCTCGCAACCAGGATAGAAGTATGGTTTAAATATTAAAGGAGGCGTATGAAGAGTGGGGTCTCGAAATGAATATCCATAAAACACAATAGCATCGAAAGCGAACTCAGCAATCTACAACTAAAAAACTCAGAAGAGATTGAGGGCTGCGGAAACTATAAAATTTAGGCGTGACGTTTGACTGAACTGGTACCGAAGAGAAGATAAAGATGGTAATGGCAATAGGATGTTTAAACGGAATTCTGTAAGTAAGGAAGATAATACAACATCGGAAATATAGTATATGCAATGATCAAAAGCAGTCTTTTGTATTAAGCGAAACAACAAAGCGGTATAAAAGAATAATGAAATCTACAAAAACGAATACCCTAAGAAGGCGTTAGGCACCAGCAGCAAGGCACTAATCTGTACGACCTAGAAAATATGGCAGATCATAGATTACCTAAAATTATTTTGAACTGGACACCACACCATAAAAGGAAGCAACACAAGATGCCTTGGAACGCGGGGCACGTAAATCTATGAGCGCGCGAAATTTGGAAGAACAGCAATGGAAAAACCGAGAAGGGTGGCAATTGGATATCGGATAACGCCGATATACATTTTAAACCATATATTATGGTAACCTTAGTGTAGGTGTAGGGAGACACAGACAAAGCAGTTTTGACAGAGGCGTTCATCTAGACTCTAGAGTAAAAACAAGTGGGGTAGTCGTTCATTGCTTTGAGCGTGTGATAACACTGAAACCGCTGTTTGTGTCATCACACGCTTAAACCAATGAACGTTTTCTTGACTCGATTTTACTCTCGTTATAAACGTCTCGGCCAAACCCAGGCGCTCTATAATTTGTGACTTTTTTAAATTTTTAATTTAAAAAATATTATTTTTTATAAAACATTTTTATAAATTAATTTTATTTAAATAATCTATGAATTAATGCGATTTTTTTAATATCAGCCAATTTTGTGTGTCCAAAATAGATCTTTCTAAATACTCTCACAATCAATTAGTATATTATTGGGTGAGTAGCTCAAAACTACTACTTACTAGCTACTTTCCCAATTTTTTTTTTTTTAAACTTTTACTCAATATTACAATTGAACAGATTGTTGTTTTACGATATGTCAAATTGGATCGGATTTAAAAAAAAATTATTTAAATTTCTTTTCGTTTTAACCAATTTAAGATTTTAGTAGCACATGCTGTATTTTTAGTAAATTAAGATTCTCCTCAATTTAAAGTATATAATTTTTAATTTATTTAAATGAAGCCATTACGTATTTAAATTTCTTTAAAATAATTTAGCGTTTGTAATATTTTTCTTATAAAAAATGTTTGACTTCAGCATTGTGTTTTTACCTTTTAAATTAAAACACGTAAATATTATTTTTTATAATTATTCATTTTTTCTCATCTAATTTACATTGCAAAATGTATTTAGCTTGAAACTGCTTCATAAAATATTTTTGATCTTTTAAATGTTTGTTTCATAAAAAGTTTACAAGCTTTAAATCCGTGTTATATAACTTATTATTGCAGGTGCTTGGAATATATATATATTTTTTTAAATTAAGAGATGGATTGAGGCATCTTGTAAGCTAACGAAGAAGTTATTAAATTTATAAAATCATCTGCATTTCTAAGCTTAATTTTGATTTTAAAAGTAAGCAAATAAAATTTAACTTCATTTTCCTGCTAGATTTTACTCATTTTACAATTTATCTTTCAATCCTAATTTAAAATTTTTTATAAATATAATATTTCAGTAATAAAAACTATACAAAAAATTATATAACAATATATTATATATTTGATAGTTATCCATCGTACAAGGTTGTATTATGTTTTAATTAGTTTAAATAAATTAAAATTTTTGGGTTTATCCCCAAAAATTTAAATTTATTTAAATTATTTAAAACATAATATATTATATAATTTATATTATTATTAAAAGTTATTGACTACATTCATTAAAACGGAAAAGGACATAACAGATGTACGAGTAAAAAGAGACGCAAAATGCGGGACGGACCATAAATTTTCAAAAATGAAGATGAAATTCTCTTTTACCCAAACTTAGCAGACGCAACGAAGAAGAGAAAAACACCGTAGAGGACAAAAAATTTAAAGTACACCTAATATTGGACGAGTCAATTAGATACATATACCAATAAAGACTAGATCAGAAATTGGATGAAGTTAGATATGAGATAAAAGGTATGAAACATTAAAAGAGAAAATTAATGAGGTTGCCCTGGAAACATGCACTAAATAACAGGATTATACAACATCAGCAAAGAGACTAGAAAGTGCAGAAAAAGAAATTACATAAAAAATAACTGAACACCAAGACAACAGAAGATTTAAAACAATAAAGAGAAAAAAATAGAAAGTAAAGCGAAGAATACAAAGAGAATAGAATAAAAACAAGGAAAGAACAAGTTAAAATTTGGAACAATACATTAGCAAGACAAAAAATTAGGAGTCATGGCAAATACCAAAGGCAGTTTAAGAAAAACACCAATTACGAATTAAATACATACAACAACACAAAGACCTCCTGACAGAAAACCGCCTCTAGTTTATACGAACGGCAGGAAAAAGCATCAACAGCAAATAAAATAGAGCCAACAAAGCTTGATGTTAAAATTAAAAGAAATGCCAATAAATTTCTTAAAAATAAAAAGCCAACGGACATAGGAAATATTTAAATACGGCCCTTAAAATTACTTGGCATCATACACCGAATGTTTTAAAAAGCATTTAATGGGAAACAATGGTCGAAGGCACACATAATATCAATCTTTATAAAAGCCAAGATAAAAAATAATTATGAGGATTACAGGGTGTCAGTGTAATTTTAACAATGGGTCACCTATATGGAAAAATGATAAAACAATTACTGGAAGAACAGATTACCTCCAAGATTGGAGAAGTTAAAGCAGGTTTTACAGCCAGAAGATCATGTATAGATCACATTTATTAATAATGTAGTAAAAAATAAAGATGTACATTTGGCATATGTCGACTTAGGAAAAGCCAATGATTTGAACAACCCAAAAAAAAATTGGGAGGTTATGAAGCTAATTAAAATAATATATTAAATAAACTATTAAAAACAACCAAGGGCTTTCAAGGCTGTACCACACCACCAACAATATTAAAATATTTCTGGAATACCAAATAAAGATAAATATTTATACTTACAGACAACCAGGTGATAATTGCGCAAGATAATAAGGATCTAAGTTTTATAATGCGGAAATTAGAGAAAGTATACACTAAATACGGACTGGAGATAAACTTTGATTAGACGAATATCTAATAACATCCTAACAACAACATGTAAAAACAAAGCCACAATTCGATGAGAATAGAGAAATAAAGGGAACAAAAAGCTTTAAATACCCTAACAATAATATGAAAACACAAAGCCACAATTCGATGATAAACGAGATATAAAGTACACAAAAAGCTTTAAAACCCCTAATACCAACATGAAAAAATAAAGCTACAATTCGATGAGAATAAAGAGATAAAGGGAACAAATAGCTTTAAATACCCTAACAATAACATGAAAAAATAAAGCCAGAATTCGATGAGAATAGAGGGATACAGGTAAAAAAAGCTTTAAATACCCTAACAACACTATTAAAAAATAAGGCTACAATTCGATGAGAATAGAGAGATAAAGGAAACAAAAATCTTTAAATACCCTAACAACAACATGAAAAAATAAAGCCACAATTCGATGAGAATAGAGAGATGAAGGAAAAAAAAGCTTTAAATACCCTAACAACAACATGAAAAACAAACTCACGATTCGATGAGAATAGAAAGATAAAGGAAGCAAAAAGCTTTCAATACCCTAACAACTATATGAAAACACAACGCCACAATTCGATAATAAACGAGGTATAAAGTAAACAAAAAAAGCTTTAAAACCCCCGACAACAACATGAAAAATAAAGCTACAATTTGATGAGAATAAAGAGATAAAGGGAACAAATAGCTTTAAATACCCTAACAACAACATGAAAAAATAAAGCCACAATTCGATAAGAATAGAAAAATAAAGGAAAAAAAGGCTTTAAATACCGTAACAACAGCAAGAAGAAACAAACCTAGAATTCGATGAGAATAGAGGGATCAAGGGAACAAAAAGCTTTAAATACCCTAAAAACAACATGAAAAAAAGCCATAATTCGATGGGAATAGGAGATATAGGAAACAAAAATCTTTAATTACCCTGACAACAACATGAAAAAATAAAGCCACAATTCAATGAGAATAAAGAGATAAAGAAAAAAAAAATGCTTTAAATACCCTAACAACAACATAAAAAACAAAGCCACAATTCTATGACAATAAAAAGATAAAGGAAACAAAAAGAAACAAAGCTAGAATTTAATGAAAATAGAGCGATAAACGGACCAAAATCTTTAAATACCTGGGATTCAAAATCTGAAAAAAACGGAACGACAGAAGACAAAATTAATAAAAATAGGCCAAGACAAACAAGAATATCAATAAAACAACAAAACCAAGTAATAAGGGACAGACACATTGCAATAAACACAAAACAAGAATATATAACACAATTATACCTAGTACAGTGCTCTCAAGAATTATAAATAACTACGTGACCGCGTAGGTAGGCAGCCCAAACAACATTTGATATTTAATGATGGTACATCTGTGCAATTAATTAGATGTTTGGATATTTCAATCATTGGCGTTAGTTTTAACTGATAGTAAAAGTTCATTTGTGTTTATGTTTTTTTTAATACATCAAGTGTTGAGACTTTGTGGTAAATGTTCAAAATGAATACCATTATTTTCTAAACATAAACCAATTTGTTTCTTCATATTTTCAAAGAATTTCTGCATTTCCTCCTCATTAATGCTGCCTATGTGTTGTTTAATAGCTTCCTTTATTTCATCAATAGTGTGGATATAATTTTTGAATACGCTATTTTTCAAACGGCCAAATAGATAAAAATCTAATATTGTTAGATCAGGGATTCTTAGAGAAAATTATCCTTGAGAAATACGACGATCGTCAAAAAATGTTTTAAATAACCGTGTCTCACACGCAGTGTAAGCTATTGCCCTTTGGAAGAATCCCTCTTGTAAGTCGTCATCGTGCAAATGCTCAATAAATGGCTGCAAAATGATATTGTGATATCTCTCACCATTTATTGTGTTATGAAAAAATATTGGGCCAATAATTCGCCTTCTCAACACAGCCACCCAAACTCCAATTTTGATCGGGTGTAAACTGGTCTCAAGAAAAATATAATATATTTACCTTCTATAGTTTTGAATATTAACATAACTTGACAATTAGAACCACGCTTATCATCATTTAAATTTTGCATGAACCATTGGTAATATTGCATTAGTTGTTCAAAATCGCAAGGATATAGTTCTTGCACAACGTAAAACCTTGTAAGGGTGCATTTTTAGCTTTTAGCTTTTTCTTGGGTGCTTTTTGGCAAGTTCCATAAGAAATACCTAAAGGAATAAAAAAACTATTTAGACTAAGTACACAGGAGCGTACACAGAAGCGTTTAAATCAATGGGCGATATGACACATATACCAGTTTGCACGTACAGTTTTGCGATGGATTTTTATGGACTTTGTTTCATTCGAGTTTTAATATCTTTACATTTTCTTTAGTTAAGAGGCTATGGGTATCTGTTGACTTTTTTTTGCAAATGCAATGCTTGTTGATCAAGATTTTGTTTATGCTGTACGAAGTTCTCATAATGTACAATAAAATTTGGAAAAGCTTCAGCAAACTGCTTATTGCATTTTGCATGCCACTTTGAAAATGAGCCATAAGTATAAATGCGTCTTGTAAACTTGTAAATGGTATTTCTCTTATAATATAAAAGAGGTTATGTTAAAAGAGGTTATGTCATTTTTAACTGGGAGTAACACTTAATATTAAACACTTTGATGGATAGCTTGTTTAGCTCTGAAAAGAACTTGTTTTGTTTGAACGTATAAAATTCGCCTACACATATAACACAAAATGAACTTTTACTATTAGTTATAACAAACACCAATGATTGAAATATTTAACATGTTGTTAGGGCTGCCTACCTACGCGGTTACGTGGTTAATAATCATTCTTGATAGCACTGTATAATAGCATACGGAGCATAAAATTTGCTATTAAATAAAAAAATAAGGGTAAAATAATGCAGTGGATATGAAATCCTGAAGACGAAGCTGTGGTGTAACAAGAATAGCAATCAGGAGGTATAAAGGAGAATGGCAGTGAAAACGATCAAATTACGTTAAATAGAGGAGAAAACACTAATGTGGTGTTACCATGTTGGAAGAGTGAATATAGGAACATGGGTAGTGCAAGTAACGAAATTGTGACCTGCAGAAGAACGGAACCTAGAATATCGTTTAGAGATGAAGTAGATGAAATAATGGAAATAAATGAACTGGAAGATGAAGACTTTAAAAATTCTATGTATTGTTTAAAGGATAAATATTACCTAAAAAATAGCAAGTACGACACATACCCAAACAAACTGGTGTTTGTCTTTAATAATAACATATCATCGGAATATGTTCAAAAGGAACCCTCAAAACTTTAGATACGTGGTGCCATATAAACCTAACAACAACTTTTGCATAAATTTCTCTCACTTTTGATGCCTTTTCAATTAAATGTTGGTAATCATCACTATTTTTTGCAGCTTTAAATAGTGATTTATTGTTCTTTCAGTACTAGTTTTTTAGTTTTTGTTTTTGTGCGATTTTCTGTTATTTTGCTCTCCAAATTGTAGGATTTTGTAATTTTTTCCGCGGATTATTTGGCCCCAGTTTTCAGGACTTAAGTATTATCAGCATATAATAAATATGTACTCTAATCTTCTTGCACATTGTTTCGAACAGGGTCTATTCATTCATTTTGTAAAGAAGAATGAATAATACCTAACATGACACCAATCTTTATTTCAAACGTTATATCTATGATTTTCCTTACTTCCGATTAGATTATGGTTAGTGATGGGTTGGGTTAATTTATTTTACTAGTATTTCTTAAACGTTAGGCAACGTTAAGGTTGGTGGTAGGTTTAAGTTAATTTATTTTAACGATATGTTTTTATTCTCAGGTTTAATGATCGATCAAGTTAGTTTAATTTATTTTACTCAAAATTTATTTTAAACCCACCGACAACTCTTTTATTAATATCCACTTTGCCACATATTCCATATGCTTTTAAGATAATTAAAAAAATCTTAAATAGAATGTCCAATAATTTGTATTTTATACTTTAATCACGTTTGCATATAATTTTTTATGTGTAATTAAAAATAATGTATTGCAACATTTTATAATTGGAGATAGTAAATAAAGTTTATTACCATTTAAATCCTAATACTAAAATTAAACACAACAATAATTTTAATAATAATTTTCAAATAGTTAACACAAATGAATACAATAAAAATATGCAATAATTAAACAAAAAAATGATATTGTTGTGTTTTGCTATTAAACGTTTTTAATGAATACAATGGTAAAATTGTTCGATAACTCTCATTGCAACATTAAATCAACATTTTTAAATAAATTAATAAAAATATTGATTAATAAAGTCACAACTATGACTAAAAATTAAAATAACATTTAACCAATGGATGAATACCATATGAATTTAAAATTTTTTAAATTTAAATTTAAATTCAAATCAAAGTAAGACACAAATTAACAGAGGTGATCTATATTGATATTGGTAACCGACAGGAGATAAGCCCACTGCTTTTTAATGTAATAATAGATGAACTAATTGTGGCAGCCACAACCAAAAATGTACAAGGCGGGAACACAAGGCTTTAATGCAAGCACTTACGCCGTGACAACCTGGCTTTGTTAGCATATAACGAAGATGTCTTGCAACTAAAGCTTCAAAACACGCACAAGTACAACATGTGCATAACTATTTCCAAAACAAATTCGATGGTAATAGCAAAGGAGCCCAAAATGTGTAAGTTAAAAGTCAAAAACAAACAGGTGGAGCAGATAATGAACTTTAAATAGTTAAATAGTTAATAGAAGTTTAAATAACCAGAAAAAAGCCACACTTGAAAAAGTAAAATTTTAAACCCAAAAAACTCAAAAAAAAAACTTACCAACAAGCACATGAAGATAAAAAGCAAAGTCAGTCAGAGTATGCAAGGCTCTAATAAAATCCAACACTACTTAAAGGCACATGCCGTCAACAATTTTGAAGATTAACGCAAGAGAAATGTCGATTTTAAGAAGGATATTGAGACTTACAAGGCTGGACTATGTGCAGAACGAAAACTTAATGGACCAAAGCAAAACACAAGATATAAGCAAATTGAATAAGAAGGCAAGCCTAGTACTATCTTGTAAGGCGTATGCCAAAACAAAGACAGATAAAAGCAAACTAAGAAAGGAAAACAGACCCACTCAAAAGATGAGCAGAATGCTTTCCTCCAACTCCACAGAACTATGAGAAGGTGATAATAATACACAAGTCCCTAATCAAGTTAAAAAAATAAAATTAAAATTTATTAGAGAAGTTAATTAATTAAATAATGCAAAATATTAAGATCTTAAAGTTTTATGATACTTTTTATTAATTGCTAGAGTTGAGTCGCCCGGCGCATTCACCAATAATGCATAGGCACAAAATATTTATTAAAATTAAAATCTTCAATTAGAGCCGTTATATAATATATATCTAGTGATATTTTCAAAATATATTGTCTTAAAAAACAAAATTATGTTTTTTATAAATGAAAATTTACAAAACGTCTTAAACGTGAAACTATAAATTTACTTAAATAAATTCGTTAAAGCTTGCATTCTATGTTTAATATATTTTGTTATTTTAATTATTTATTTATTTATTAAAAATGCCATCGAAAAAATTTTACGACGTCCCGTTCGGCGTCGCGACGCCTTTAAAGTTGAAAAAACAAACGACGATATATCCGAAACGGTAAATCGGATCGAAAAAGTTTCAACGGAAAAATTAAATGTCGTCCATGGGTCTATAAAAACGTTTTATGGTTCGACATTCTTTGGTAATATACAGGGGGTCAAAAGGGCTAAAAAAGTAAAAATGCAAAAATCGGGTTTTCGGCTCCTTTGGTTGCTGTAAAAAAATATTAAAATATTAAATATTAAATAACCCTTTGAGGAATTAAAGTACGCTTTTTGTGCTATCTTAAGCTTTTTTAATTGTCTAAAAATCTATGAATAATGCATTTGACTCGACGTTCCACGGTCATAAAAAATGGGTTAAAAAAAAATATTGAAATTAATTTGTCAAAACACAGGTTTTCGGCCGTTTTGA
>JARJDX010045370.1:0-28797 GCA_030264735.1 Gymnusa sp. GC000175
GGCTTAGTCAATCGATTTGAAATTTTCACAGTGGCTTTAGAATTGAGTAAGGAATATTTTGCCAAATTTTTATTCGTTTCGTATTATTTTGATATACCTCCCATACATCCTTAAGTTACATTGTTGCAGATACATATTTGTCAAAGGTAATAACGTCACTAGTGGATTTATTGCCAGCATACATTTCAACAAAATAGAGTCATACTGCCAATTAACTTCAAATGAATTATAAAGTCAGGGGTGGCCACATTAATTTTTTTTAAAGTAACAAAAAATAAAAAAATTTAATTTTGAATTATAATCAGAAATGCGATATCGTGAATTAGTGAGTAGACGTGTCACTAAATTATATTTTAGTATCCGGCTAATTCGGGATTTTGAGTATTCGGGATATTAAGCGTTCGCGATTTTGGGATTCGGGATTTTGGGCCGCACCCCTTTAATTTGCTTCAATATTTTCATCCTTAAAAATAATTCTTTGGGAAAAACTAACAAATCCAAAAAAAAAAAAACCACTAGGGTGGTTATAAAATAACATAAAGTTTCATTCCGTATTATGGTCCTCCAAATTTATTACACCCTTCGAATTAAAGGTGCTGAAGTTTACCATCTTTATATCGCGGTTCATTAGATTATCTTTACAGAGAATAAACACGAAATATGTGATAAAGAAATTAAAGGAATGAAGGAAGAAGAGAATGGAAATGAAAAAAAAATGGAGGTGTGATCACCACACGGCTTTTAATTACGAATTTTAACATATCCGATGCATTTAATAAAAACATAACTATATTTTATTAATTATCAGCCAATTAGGTTGGCAGTATGTCTCCGCAACTATATTTTGTTATGAAATGTATGTTAGCAATAGCTCCGATAGTGACCGCTACTTTTGAATGATATATAACTTATCCTATGTCATTAATTGTCTGTTGATTGTAATAACAGTATGTCTCTGCTACTTGATGGGCATAAATTCAATAAAACGTTCCTTGGCAACGAAAAAGGATAAGTAACTCTTTAAGTTTTTTCCATAAGCTTAATAATTATTGAAATATTTGCAAAAAAAAACAAAAAACGAACCAACAAAGTACCACTTTCGATTTGTGAATTTCAGCTAAATGTCACTGGGACCTCCAAATTTTTGGTAAAAGCTTAAATATAAATTTCCAGACCGATCGGTTTAGCCATCTGGGCTGTAGACAGATACACATACGGACAGACTTCGTAAATGAAGGTAATATTTTACAAATAAAATTTAAATTAGGTAATTTTATGAAACCCATTTTATCATATATTTTTTTCTTCAATTATGCAGTGATATATTCCACAAAACATCCATATCTATAAATTCATATGTCCTGCTACATTTTGTCCTCGAGAAATTTTGTCCGCATTTATAACTTACCTGTACATAATACATAATTTTTCCTTGAAACCATTGTTACACATTTGCCTGATATGAAATTTTCTAATAAGTAAAGCGTTGTAAGCTCCATGCAATGAAGAGCAAAACGTTGGCTACAACAAATAAAACATGACTCAAACCCAAAGTAAGAAAAAAGGAACATAAGCAAACGCGTGAAAAAGTTTTTATCACTTTTCCAGATTTTTGCATATAACCTAAAATATCATATTTTGAAAAACGATGCATAAATTAGTGCAGTAACTAGCTAACTAGCATCTTTATTTTTCAATACCAAAAAATATAATAAAAGAATTATAACATCAACCTTTTAAAATATTAAAAAATATATTTAAGCCGGACACAGAATTTAATTAATCTTTGAAATCTTTTTTCTTTAATTAAACCTTTTCCCAGTAACAATATAAATATTCTCCGTAGAGTAATTAATAAAAGCCTCATCGTATGCAAAAGAGCAATTGTAAAATGATTTTGCAAATAAACATAAAAATAAAATTTTATTGAAACAGCCGCAAATTAAAAGCACAAAAAATTTATTTTCATTAGTAATTAGGTACTTTCACTGTAAATGATAAAAATCAGAATGTGTATATTAAGATGTAACCAGAGGTCGTAAAAGTATTTTTTAAGAAGGTAATATGCAGAGTATAATTGTATTGTGCTATTAACATTAAACGACCATTTAGGACGAAGAAGCAGGAAAAAAAATTAAAATTCAAGTCTTAATAAAAACGTGGAGTTGATAAACCAGCTCTGTTCTACATTAATTTTAAATGATACTTTATTTTATTTCCAAAGAATGCAACAAAATTGTGAGTGTTAATAAAAACGCCAATAAAAAAGAAACTTCAATTTGTTGACGTTACGAAACAACTAATTTATTTCCAAATTGTTGATAAGGTTATAAAAGTGGACTTTAGTAAATCGGTCCCGATTTGTATTCTAGATAAGTGCGCCGGAGTAAAAATGAATTAATTTTAATAGCAGGAGCCGGTCTTTAGGTGTGTGTGAAATGTGTTATAGGAGATTGGCAGGTGTTACGCACAGGTGAGTTTGGGTGACAGCACACGGACCGCGATTCATACAGACAGCTAATTGAACAAAACGGCGGCGGGTATCGAAGGATCACGCTCAGGACTAATTGCCGCTAGCGATGCAGCTGAATCCGTTAATATGTTATCATCATCATTATGTAAATGGGATATTCTATACATGTACACCCTGTATCATACCCATTTCATTCACCCGTTAACACCACTTGTAACATCACAATAAATATTCAATATATTTTACTAAGAGGACATTTTCGTAGGTAAGATGGCACGTAAATAACATGCGCTGAAGTCGTATTTTATTGTTTCGTATTTTATTGTTTCGCGAATTCGAAAATGTAATTAACGTGGCTACAGACGCGTGTCAGCTGTCATATAACGTTATTTTCTCAGCATAATCGTATGTCACGTCAGAAACTATAATTGATGATTAGGAAGTAAGATTTAAAATTTTTGGTGTTTACTTTCAAGTCGGGAAAAACGGATGAAGCGATTTGTTTCTTCATTGTTGTTGCAAACGCGCCATTGCAACTTGCATCTGCGCCAATAAAATTGAATGAAAGAGCGATGTTTCCATAGCAACGTTATTTATTAAAGCGAACAATGCAACAATTTGTATATCGTCATGCATGCGATCCTCCTTATATTGTTTAAGTCACCCACATGCGTTATTATCAAGGAACACACACCTAGGTTTTTGGTATCGACGAAAGTAATGGAGCGAGTGATATTGATTTATTAATAAATAGTTTGGTACGCAAAATGAATAAATAGCGCACATATAAAACAACTCGCAGTCGAGGTTTCATGAGAAGTAAGTGCCCAGTAGGAAATCCGTTACCAAGAGTCATAATGTAGGGGCACGCTGTTTGTTTTAGGGCTCCCCGTGGGGACTGTGCCCTCCTGGGGCACTCAGCCCCCCTAAAAGCTACTTCTTATCAGATCTCTGCATGATGACAATTTCAATTTAGTCGCGTACCATTTTTACATTTAACTGCATTTGTTGCTTCTCACCGTCTGCAAGACAAAGAGAAACGCTGTTTTGTTAATCGCGCTTTTTATCTTTACCAAAAACAAGATAAAAATTTCATAAATCTCAGCGAAATGTTGCCTAAATCATTCAAAGATAATTAAAAAGGAGCTAAATTAATTTTTTATGACTACATGTTTTAAAAAATAGGAATTAAAAAACAATTGTTAATTAAACTTTTTTGTTGTTTTTGTGCTATAAAAATCACAACATTTTTTTGTTATCATATTAGGTAGCGTTGTAATTGCAGAAAAATATTATCGCACTATTTGGTTTTTTGGCGATTACAGGGCCAACTCCGAAGATTGCATTTAAAAATGCAGAAATTTAACGTGCCCCTTACTTCACATACATTTTTCAAGTAGTTTTGCAACAATATAAACTACTTTGAAATATTTATTCGTAAAAAAAATATTCGCAAAAACTCATGGTTGATAGATTTGATTGGTAGAGACAAATGGGAATTTGATACTTATTTAAATTTCTATTTAATTAAAAAAATTGTGTACGACAACGGAAAATAATATAGAAGCAAATATAAAATTTGGGGTGTTCTTCACTCGAATTCCCTGCAAGTAAAGAAAACTTTGCCCAATAAAAAATATCTCTTATCTATCTCTTGCTATTGGGTGTTGCAATAAGTTTAATAATATAATCTTTTGCAAAATATTTATTTGTAATACATGCAAAAAAACTAAAAAATGATTCGAGTAAATTTTACACTGATTTTACCCAAAAACTATACAGTTCCAGATACGATAAAATTAGTCCCAGATATACTAGTAGATGTTTATGTGGTATATACTACAGAGTCTATACCACATAAACATGTACGGGTATATCTGGGACTATTTATCTCTATACTATAGATAGAGTATTCTTTTAGTCCGTAAGAGAGAACATAAGAAGATGGCTATCCAGACACACCCAGACATCATGCCAAAAATGGTCAAATGTTGTTCAGAGACCCTGAAAACGTCGACATATGTTGAAATATCATTTTTATACCCGATTACTACGAGTAGCTCATGTCTTTTATTCCTTTAGCGTTGGATTTTAGTTAGCAGCACACCACCCTTGAATATTTTGTACGATGCATCTCCTGGGTATTTAATTTTGTTTTTCTTCTTATAGCCTTCTGTTTTTTTTTATATTAATAGGTTCCCAACGTTTTTATTCTTTTTAATGTGCCGTATCCTTAGTGGACGTTGGTGATCAATTTGGCCCATCTAATTCGATCTACCGCGGTTCCAAATAACTCTATAGTCGTAAGTTCTTTAGCCAAGAGGTTCTTCGTCTTCCTGGTGATCTTTTTTCTTAGATTTTGTCTGAAGGATCTTGTATCTTTTGCGCATGATATGACCTAAATATGATAATTTCCACAGCTTTGTCGTTTTAGATATTTCTTTGTCATTTTGCATGCTTATCAGAATAGTTTCATTAGTTACTCGGTGTACTCATGAAACCCTAAGCATGCGGCGGTAGCACCATATTTTAAAGCTTTTTAAACACTTAATAACCGCTTTGGACAGTGTCCATCCTCCTACTTCAAATAGGGTGTTAAAGGACGCAACATTTTAGGATGCGCGTTCAATTACTTCTTGCTTATCTTCTAGTGCACTTTAAAAAAGTTTCTCTGTAGAAGCGTAGATTATGCGCATACTTGCCTAATCTCTTGTTGTACTGAAAATTCCGACAATCTGGCCTCTTTGCAAATGCGTCTGTACTGATTAGATATTATACGAGTATCCCTTTATTTTATTCCAGATTGATGTATAATTTCCTATGTCTTCTTCCAACTTTTTATACATACGATCGTATATAATCTTGAGGAAAACCATCATGAAGTGGCTTGTAAGGCATATTGTTCTATAGTCTTCGCACTTTTTGGCTGAGTAGTTTTTGGGTATCCAACCTTCTTGGTGTTTCGTAATTCTGATTCCATTTATTCTTTAATATTCTTTATTCGAGCTTTCGTCACCTTATGTCAAAGCAGTGTTAATGTCTTTCTTTCTATCGGGCTTACTATTTAGTTGATTCTTGGTCTCTATGTCCTTTTTTTTTCTTTTTGAATTGGCTCAAACAAATTTGATTTTTTTTTCAAAGTATTCTATGATTCTCCACGTTTGGATTAGTAACATCTAAACGCTTCTTATATTTTAAGTTCACTTAGGTACTTTATTACTTCATACTATCATGGAACATGGATATTAACTTCTATTTTTTATAAACCGTAAAACCTGACAACAAAATTTTTTTTTGGCTCAGAATTAATATATTTTCATTGTTTAGAGAAATTCTTAATTATGGTAAATAAATTATCAGTTATTGATCTATGGATAAAATTAGATGTCTTCTTTTTAAAACTTTTTAAACATTCTTTAGAATTCTCAAGCTACTGAAAATTAAAGAACGCGGCATCGTACCGCAGGAAGCATATTTATAGCCAAATTTCTGCATTCATTTTTCTTTTAACGGTTTACACGAAAATTATCTTTAAAACGATAAAATTATTTCATTTATTCAACAAATATTGAGCACGCATTGAGTGAAGAACAGTCTTTATCTCTACGCATAACTTGGTAAAAGGTTTAAATATAGCAATTTTCCAATTTTCGCAATTTTGATTATTGGTAATTACTCTAACAAGTTAACAAGTATGACTAATTTCTTAGGACAGAATTTGTTTAAATCGATTAGCGCAATCTATAAAAGCGTTTATTCATTTTAAAGTAATTTAAGAAAAAAATATAATTATGATATGGCTCATGACTATTATTATATATTATATCGATTATTATATTTTTCTTCTCTTAAAATGTCACATTTTGCTCCAACATATACATTTTAAACACGACTACTTAAATAAGGCTTGGTGCTAATCAGGTGTTTTCGGCACTTTAAACATGCACGAAGTTTCTTTAACCGCGGCTTATTTTTTTTGTTATATCTAGCCCTGAACTAAGTTGGTGGTGACGTTTGTCAGTTTCTTATTTAATTAGTATGTTGTGTCGAAATTGACGTTTAATATAGAAGGTGCTTTTTTATTTGGTTATTTCGTCGAAGAAAAAGTATAGTATGTAACGCGTTTTATAAACTTCTCTATAAACTCCGCTTCGGGTCGCTCGTGATTAACATAAAACTCGTATCTAAAGTGGCGTTTCTAAAACTTGTTGCATAATATGCTATTATGGAAGAATATATATTAAAAAACAATAAAAAATGTTAGAAGAAAAAATACTAATAATAAATAAATATTAAATTTTTTTTTACGAAAACATTAATTTTAAAATGTTAAAATCAACAAATCATAATAAAAAAAAAGTTTAAATTTCCGCTGGCAGTTTAGAAAGACAGGGTCGTAGAGGTTAAGTTTGGTATAGGACTAATGGGGATTTTGGTGTTTGACGCCTTTGTAATAATTTACTACAAGTCATAATATGTTTTTCATATCTTTCTTGTCGTGACAACGTCCACCGGTTATAAGTATGCGCTATAAAACATAAAAATGAATTATTTTAGCGTTTTCTCTTTATAGTGCCGGTAGAATTTTTTTAAAAAAAGATTGTCCCCGACATTAATAAAAGGTATGTCAAGGTATTTTATCGTTAACTAGATTAAAACAAATTTATTATAAGCATCGACTATAAATAAAATTTGGCTGGATGCATCTTACTTAAAAAAGTATATTTTCATTAATAAAAATAAAATACGCCGACTCCCATTTGGATTTTTCATAAAAAATAAAAACAAATAAAAAAGTACTTACGGCCTAAATTTCATTGGAGCATCCACGAAGAACATGAAAAGAAAAACTATATTAGAATCATTTACAGCATGTACTATTTTTATAATGCCATTAATCAATAAGCCTTTTTAGTGTCCAAACTAATAGATAAATATAAATACTAAAACTAAATCATTAGGATATAAATCTAAAAACGTAAAACAACATAAAACAATCAATTAATTTCTCCATGAATGAAACCAAATGTATACTAAGAGCTAGTTAGCGCAAAAATTAATAATACACACCACCCCCTCACTATGTCAACAAAGAACTCATTTGTCTAAAATTAAATAAGTATACAGTAACAAATAGCAGTACTATTAATTTAAAAAGAAGTGGTTTGGAAAAAAAAAGCGGAATGCTACTAATGACATATCGCATTATAAGGGTTGTATTATTTAGCTGTATCCTATGTCAACGCGTATATAGATTCTGTAGAGATAACTTTGTTACGATGGTTTTATAAACTGCAGTTGTAAATATGAGTTGTTTTATTTTTTTATTATACAGGAGGATTCGAACATCGCGTGACTTCCAAAGGCTGTGAATTCATGGTGGATGATCGTCGCATTGTCGGGGAAGATAATCGTCAGCTTTGCACTCGCTTGCATAATGCTATCTAATAATGTATGTTTGATTTTAATAAAGAAATTACATGCATATGCTATAAATATTTATTTAAAAATAAATTTTTTTGCAAAAAGCAATTAGAAGATCATATTTTATAGCCGTAAATGAGCACAACCTAATAAATTATTTTTTTGTTTCAAAAATTATATTTTTCAAATAAATTAATTATTTAAAAATAAAATAAAAAATTACTGACAAAAATTTAAAATCAAAATTACTGAAAAAAAATGACAAGACTTTAGTTTGGTATGAAACGTTTTTTCTTTAGTAAAAAGTATTTGAAATATTTTGAGTTCATTGTAATCCTAAAATAAAATATCGAGCACTGGTCAAAGACAATTTTTTTACCCGTGAGAAGTTGGCACCACGTTATTCACTGTAGAAAGGCTAGAAAAATAAAAAATAAATTTGCTTATATTACATCTTTTATCCGGTAAACGAACGGCAAAAATAAAAATGTCGTTATAATACTCTCAAAGCACTATCTATTCCATCAAAAAAGTTTTCAAATCCCTTACTATATTATTGTAATTAATAGCTTTTAATTAATTTATTTAGCTTTAAATTTTAATTCCGCGTCTAAACGTGGTGCTGTAAATTCGAAATATTCAACGCCATTTTTAAAACTCACAGAACAATATTATTTATCGTATTTGGCATTATTGAATTGAAAATTTCATATACATTATGACTTATCTCCGTCTGTCTCATCTAAGAGATTTAAAGCCAAAAAACTATTTCCACATTTAAACGAGGTGCTGTAAATTTTTATTTTAAACTTTGCAGATGTTTTACTAATAATCATCCATTATGCAAGTTAGATCCCACGGCCTAAACAAAATATTTACAAAATTTAATACTAATTTTAAGTGAGGAATTGTCAAAATTATGTATTATGGCAAAAGCAATAATATCCAAATGCAATGCACTAACTGCAAACTTTGGGTACATTTAATATGTACGGATTTGAATGAAACTTTGTCGTGAATTAATGTATAGGCTACATGTTTGTTAAGTGGCTTAAAGGAAACTTGGGCTAAAAATCGTATTAATAAACGTCATTAAAATTTTATGTGTCAAAACCACAAAATAAAGGTGACATGCTATGATCGCCGGATTATACAGAAAATATAATGATTAGAAATATATAAGTTTTGTATTTGGATGAAACTTGAAACTTGAACTACCATTTATCCAGAAAAAAATGAATGGAGTAAAACCAGGTTAGGTTAGAGTGCTAAGTCTTTTGAATTAATATAATTAACGATATTTTTTTTTCTCTAAGGTTAGATGAGGGTGTGAGAGTGTTAGGTAAAGGTGCGAAGCAATTGAAATTAATATAGTTCAGGACAATTTTAGGTAAGGTTAGGATGCGAAGCGATTTTAACCAATATAGTTTACCACACTATTTTTCTATCTTAGGTTAGGGTGCCAATCCATTTAAATCAATACAAATAACAACTTTTTTACTATTTTTCTTTCATATTAGATTAGATTTGCATCAATATATTTTACAACAATTTTTTTCTCAGATTAGGTTAGGGTGCGCAATCGTTTAAGGCAATATAATTTAGGAACATTTTTTTTACTCTCAGGTTAGGTTAGGGTGCAAAGAGTATAATTTACGATGATTTTATTTTATCTTTCAGGTTCGCAGGTGAAGCACCATGGTAATAAATTATAAGGACAACGCTAACGAAGTCGCGGGCACAGCTAGTTATTAATATAATCATAAAAAAATTGATTAAATTTTGCCAATTAATTTTGCAATGAATGAATTAATATACCTAAAATCTAATTAAAATTAAATTAAATTAGTATACTCAACAATATATACAAAGGAAAAAATAAATGTTGCCTTTAATTTCTCGTAAAAATTAATATTTGTCTTATTTAATTAAATAAAAATATGGAATTGAAAAAGTACCTATTTTGTTTGATTCAATTTTTTTAACGCGCAGTTTGTATTGAATTAATATTCATACGCCTGCATGCAGGATTTTTTTTTCCTAATAAAAACACCATGAATAAATTATTTATTTAAATTATAGCCGAGCGTAAAGCTTTATAACTTTATAAAAATTTATCGATTTTTTTTCAAGAAGTGAAAGTGTGAAATTTCCTACTTAAAAAATTAAGACACCCACGCATTTAATTCAAATTTATGACCTCATGGATGTTGGTAAATTGTATTCAATTAGATTTAAAGGCGTTTTTTTAGTACAACTCAATAATGTGGTCTATTACAACACTTTTGTTTGTTCTTTTTTTTTTGAGAAAAACGATGACAATAAGAGTACCGTTTTAAAGGTATTAATTACATAGACCGGAGGCCTAATTAAAAACTCATTTCGTTAATAAATTATAAATCGTCATTGTTTCCAGGCATCGTAATGTACACACTCTGTTGGGTTCATTTAAAAAAAACTGCCTGATTGCGGTCACGTCATGTTGATTCCCATTATTTCCTATTTTGAAAGAAGAATTGTGTTCCTTTGACGCATTAATTGTTTTAATTGCCGCCATTTGATTTGCTAATCGGTAAAGTGGCTTGTTATGCTTTAATGCATTTTCATTGTGTTTTTCTAGTAAAATGGCGCTAATTGTTCTTAAGTATTCCCTTGCATCAATTTCACTTTTGTTTTCTAAGACCTAAGCAGTTTAACCGATTTTATACACTTTCGATACACTTCACAGATTCGTACAATGTCTTGGCTCTTTATACACTTCCTTTATTTTCTTTTATGCATATAGATTTGGAATATTTTCATCTTTAACAATTTGTATACCTTTTCAAAACGGAAAATGGACATTTTCCTTAGTAATTATACTTATTTAATAATTTTATTCATATTCTTATAGAATTCTCAAAAAAATATGGAAACCTAAAGTTGTCAAAAGGCGACCTATTATAATATTTTTCTGCAGTGTTTAGTAAAGATATAAAACCTCTTTTTTAAACTCAAAGATTGAACTTAAAATGTAATAAAAAAAAAGTTATAAGTGCTCTCACGTTCTTCAATCATAAGATTTATTTGAAGACTTTTGACGATTTATAATTTGGTGGGTATATTTATATTATTGTATAACCCATAGTTTTTAAAATATCGGCAATTTTTCTTTTTTTTTTTAATTTAGTCTTCAAGACGTCAAACAGCGTTGGAAAAAAATCGGAAAGCGAAGATAGAATTTTAAGCATACTTTAACGTGAGCAACAGGGGACATACATAATTTTCAAATATTATTTTAAAATGGTCAATATACTGCTCATAGCCTTTCAAAAAAGTTCAAAAAATGTGGTTTCTGATTACGCGCTAAAACGAGTCAATTATGCGCCATATGTCGTGACGTCACACGTTCTGTGTTTGAGGGTTTTCTTGTATTCAAAGTCTTTAGTTTTGCACAAAATGAATATTATTTAAAATAACTGAAAAAACAATATATATAAATTTTAATCAATATGAATAATACAGTTCCAAGTACATCAACAGACAGTTGATTGACAAAATTTAAAAAATCGTGACGCCACGCGCTGCTTTTGCCTCTGGTTTAAATTTTTAAATATTAATAATGAATTTCTTAAAAATGCAAAAATTTAATTGCACGATATCAAACAAATACTATTGTACATAAAAAACAAACTTCTAATTATTTTAAAATTTCATGCCAATCTCCTATTGTTTCTTCTCAATTTCTGTTACATGTTTTGTATACTTTAAAGTTTAAGATGCAATTAAAATAATTTAATTTTTTAAATAGACATCGTAGATCTAATGTTGTCTAACCCAGTGCTTCTCAAAGTGGTGTCCGCGGACCGGTGCTGGTCAGCGAGTTTTTAGTAACTGGTCCGCAAAATATTGTTATAAATTTTACATATCCAACGAACTGCAGCTATCCGATCTCAGATGTCAGTTTCCTTCGCCGATTCGCTAGTCTGGTAATCGCAGCGACCCGACCTCGGTTGTCAGATAACACATCCCAGCTGCCCGTCTTTCCATCTATCCGTCCGTCTACCCGTACGGGTCATTTGTTTTATTTCATTTATTATTGCAACTTTAAAATCTACGCAATATTTTTTTTTGACATTAATCCTGGATATAAATTAATAAACTGACAAATTTACAATTATTTCCAACTATTTTTATTTTTGTGAATAAATTTTAAAATTGTGCATTGGGAATAAACTGTTAAACCATGGCGAGCAAAGCCAGTCCCACGTACGTACAACGCTTTTTTTGATAAAATTGAAAGTAGAATATCGCTGAAATTACTGTGACCTACTGTTTTCTTTTTCCGCAAGATACCTCTGTGAGACTGCTTACTTTTCCAACGATATGCAAGTTAAGCTAAAATATTAGAATAGTTTGGATATCCCTGATCCATTACGCTTGCCTTTGTCTACAATTGTATCGGTCCGTGGTAGGTTGAAAAAAAAACCGGCCCGCGACACAGGAAAGTTTGAGAAGCACTGGCTAACCAAAAGTTTTATAGAACTACCCTTTATTTTCATGATATTGTCGTTTCGTTTTACTTTATTTTTCGTGTCTTTTTAGAGTGTTTATTACACTTCTGTAGTTCGAAGAGTTCCTCTCGACTTACCTTGCATAATATTTTTTTAATAAATATGATTTTTGTTATTATTATTTATATTAAAAATGAATGCTTCCTTTGTAGTAAATATTTTAATGAATTTTAAAGATGGAAAAAATGCATTTTTAAAAGAAGTTTTCTCTTGTTTTAGCACTCATTAGATTTATCTAAGTATAGTCTAATTAAGCAAAATATTTCTGCCATTTGTTACTAACCTATTTATAAATGAAAAGACAAAGTAGGAAGGACGCGATGAAAATGATTGATGGCACCAAACAAGTCAACTCCAGAACTTACCGTATATGGATCCTGAAACAATAAGAAACAAACAATTAATTTCATAAAATAATAATTGCAATCTGTATTGCTTGTATAATTAGTCTACAAAATGATCGATCAATCATATTTAATATCCAATACAAATTTCTATTCAGAAATTTACATATCCTACTAACTAAACACTTTTAAAGACAACAATAATTTTATTATAAATTCATTATTAAATTTTTAATATATTTTTTAATATTTTATGTGACCCAACAACTTTACAACCTGACTAAAAAGGCTAATTATTAACTTTTATTATTTAATTTTCATTTTATAATGTAAGAAAGCTAATTTTTATTTTCGGCCATTAAAATTTTAGTTAACTTTTTTGTTACTATTTTCGTGAAGGATCTTTCACAAGGCACCAAAAACCATTGAGAAGGTATTATAGGGAGTATAAAGAGGTCAAGAATTGATGGTGATCATCAAAAAATAGCAAATTTGGAAATATAATTTGTAATAATGTGGTGGGTAGGGACTACTGGGAAAGTAGTCCGTTTGTTTCTATTGTAGTAATCAGGCACACACTGGAAGAAGATAAAGAAGAAGAAGATTAAGAAAGGAAGATAAAGTAAAAGAAATAAATTAATATTATCCACATATAACTTGGAAAATTGGGCTTTCAAAGACTCTAGTCGTAAAAGAATTAATATGTGTTTATGGTGGATAACCAATAGATCGTACACGAAGAAGTTTTGGTACTTCATGAGATTTAACAAGAAGAACGTTTATCTTCCATAATGTTTTGAAGAATTTTAAAATTTTAAAACACCTTTTACGCAATAAGATTGTTTTATTTCCAAAGGACAGAGAAATAAAATGATCCATCAAGATTGATTTGCTCTTTTCTTAAATAAGCCAAAGGTTTTATCAAATCTAGATAAATGGAGAGAAGAGATTACAAAAGCAAGATAGAGATTATAACAACTTTAATAAAATAAACCTTCTCTTATTTTTTTCTTTCTTTTTGGCTAGGTCTTTCATACTTCTTGGTAGTAGGCCGGATGGTGTTCTCGTACAGGGATTCTCCTTTTTGCCCATCTTTCTATTCTATCTACATGCAGTGGTGCTGCCTTTACAATCTTTGCACATCAGGGTCCTTTCTTCTCATCGTCCTTCCCACTTGATCTCTTATGCTTACATCTGTGATGATTTTTAATTTTCAGTTCTTCACAATTCTTATTTTTGCTGTTTTAGCTCACCTATCTGCTGCGTCCTGAAAATGTGCACCTTGTTTTCTGTGAGATATACTTTTTTCTCTCTTGGGGTATATTTGCCTGGAAAGGGACCTCCTAACTCGATTTTTCTACTTCTAAGTATGTGCAGCGCACGATTCGACTGATGGTCATTTTTTTACCGCTTCTTTGCTTATTACCACTACTGTTTGCATATTATATCTCTTTATTGTTAATTGGAATTAATATAGCAGTCACTGAAGGTCATCCCCATTTACAACCAGTAGAATTGCGTTGTACTATTATCATGCTGTCGTCTTGTCTAATAACACTTCGGTTGATAGACTGGTCTTTATTCGGATTGATATTGTTCAACCACTTTTATACTTTCTTCCTTAGCGATTTGCACCGTTGATATTCCTACAACATCTGCTAGTTGCACTCTATCGAATGCCGAAACAGTGGTTTGTTGCTTTGTAAGGGCTTCGCAACAATTTGATGTGTAATAAATGTAGCATCGACTATCGATCTTTCTTCAGCAGCCATCAATATACCACTTCTGGCGTGTAGCCTTTTCTTTTCCAGTAATGCTGACAACTTACATTACGGGTGGAGCTAAAGTTTAACGTAGATTCAGAACCTCACTTAACTCCAGATTGCTGGGAAATGCGAACCCACGATCTTGAGATGCCTCTACCGCTTAGTTACACTGCGACCGCTGTGCTACACCGCCACTATTGATCATCTATTAGCTTTAAACTCTTGTTGTTTCGTTGTTTCCATTTTCCTTAAAAATTTTGTAGTTGAAACTGTTATTAGTATCATGTTTGTGCTGGTCAATATCACCCTATAGGAAGTCTTTCTAATTCCCATTCTTTAGAACGGTATTGTGACATTATTCCAATATTCTTTTAGCCAAAATCCCTTTATTATTTTTTCTTCTATTTCTAACTCCTTTTTATCTTTTATAGTATCCTATTAATTTTAACCTTCTATGTTTAAAGTACGCATTCTTCTTTGGGTCAGAATTTAGTCATACGTCTTCGAAATCGAATTTTTCACTTAAAAATTTTTAGGAAGTCTGCGTCTCGTTTGCTTATTATCCACGATTCCTCGCCATAGGTGGCTACAAGTAGTATTAGTGTCTTGTTTTTAATTATCTTCGTTTTTCTGGTTATACTCCGGATTGCTAGCTGTTTTTGAAGGGCGTTGAAACACCTATTGCGTAGCATTATTCTTCTTCCTATTCAGCACTGTAGTTATTTTTCGCGCCTACTTATGTAAACAACTGTACGACTTCGTAATTCTTTGTGCCAATTGTAAAGTTTTCGTTGAGATCGTAAATAGCCCTTTGCGACGTGGTTACTGGCATTATTTTTTTCTCGTTGATTTGAAGGCCTAGGTTATTGGACGCCCCAGCGAGGGCGTTCTTGTTATTTCTGGTACCGTCCTGGCAATAAGGTAAACGTCGTGTGCGAATGCTAGCAGTTGCGTAGATCTGATTATATTCGTGCCTCTTTTGCTTGCATTCGCGTCTCCTATTGCTTTTTCTAGGCATATGTTGAATATTAGGCACGCCAGCGCGTCTCCTTGTCGCAGCCTGTTGTGTATGTCTATGTTTTCAGAGATTTTGTTTTGTATTTTAATGGCACCCTTAACATGCTTCATTGTCATCATTACCAGTCGCACCAGCTTGGTTGGTACTTCTAGGACCAGTAGGGCATTGTATAGTTTGTTCCGTACAATGCTGTCAGATGCTGCTTTGAAATCGATGAACATTGGGAAGGTGTCTATTTGGTGTTCTGTTCCCTTTTCTAGCATTTGTCGAAGGATATTTGGTCGCACATTGAATTTCCAGGACGGAAGCCACCTTGATAGTCCCCCACAAGATTTTTAATGTATGGGAGCAGTCTTTCGTATAGTATGTTTGAGAGGACTTTATAAGCCACGTTTAGTAACGTAATGCCTCTGTAATTTTTGCAATTTAATAGGCCCACTTCTTGTGGATAAAGCATATTATGCCTGCGTTCCATTCTTCAGGCATTTCTCCATGTTTATTTGTAGCTGACTGATCAGCTGGTTTCCTTCTTGTTTGAAGAATTCCGCCGGGATTCGGTCGCTGCCAGGCGTGTTTTTCATTTACTTAAGGGCGTTTTCTATTTATTTTATGGTTGGTGATCTTCCTCGTCCTCTCTTTGCCCGATTTCTACGTTTTCCTTTATGTTTGCGTTCACGTTTAGGAGATGGTCAAAGTGTTGTGTCCACCTGTTTAGTATAGCCTTTGGGTCTGTTAATAGAGTTCCGCCAACGTCTTTGCACAGTATATTTCTGGCCTTGTATCCATTTTTTTGGCTTGTTTATCTTCTTGTAAAAAATCTTGAGAGACTGCTTTTCTAAGTTCTATAATTGTGATTGTTTGATGTGTCGTGTTTTTGCTCTGTGGATCTTCTTTTCATGTCTTCTGGCACTTCTATATTCTTCCACGTTTCCCCTTGTTCTTCTTTGTAACAACTTTTTGTACACTTCATTCTTTTCTGTTGTATATATTTCGCATTCGGCGTAGAATTGTTCTTGGCCTATCTATGTAGTTCTAGAACTTCTGAGCCGGCCGACAGGAGTACTTCCTTACATCTTTTCAACATTTCTGCTGTTGAAATATTTTCGTCCGTGGGTAACTTTGCCATTGTTTTCTTCGAACTATTTTTTTTGTCTTTGTTCTGGAGTAGTTCTGTGTTGAATCTGTGTGTCTTCACTCCTTTGAGTTGTTTGGTGTTTAAGATTCTAGCTCTTACTTTCGTTTTTATCAGGGAATGATCGGAGTCGATATTTGCTCCTTTGCAGATCTTTACGTTCATGAGGTTAGGTTAGACCTTTGACGGGCGTCTATTAGTAAATGGTCTATTTGATTGAGAGTTTTCCTGTCAAAATATACCTCAGTGACTTTGTGTATGTTTTTTCTTTTTATGTGTGCCTATCTATATGTGCCTATCGCTATCTTTTTAATTTTGCGTTGAGGTCCCCTCTTCTCGTGTTTCGGGGTTTTGTCAAAAGCCAAAAGATATACATAAAAATCCTTCGTTCTTCTATGAATTTTTCTTCCGTGGGGGTATGCACGTTTATGATACTTATGTTGAAGAAGAAGAAAAAAGTAGAGTAAAGAATAAAAATAATAGGATGTCGATGAAAAATACATAAATTATATAAAATCATTATTGGGATTTTTTTTAACAATTATCTAATAAAAAAATCAAACTTTTTTGAGCAATTAATGATTTTAAAATTATTCGGTCACCTAATTTTTATAATTTTTGATAATCATTACATCTTTGTTTGAAAAGATTATGGAAATTAATTTCTTTAGATATCTAGTAAGTTCCCTTTTGCTCATTTTTGTAAGATAATTATACGTATATTTAAATTAATAGGAGTTAAGTATTGCACGTAGTAGATTAAGAAAATTATAAGATTTAATAATTGAAAAATAAATCAAAAAATAATTCAATTATTCGAGTTGATGTAGCGAGAACAAGTGATTGTTTTGGGGAAAATAGCGAGCGGTGTAACTAAAAGCGCACCTAGTAAGCTTTAAATCATGCAGTGTATAGTGAGCGAGAGCGTTTATTATCGGATCATTGATTGCCAATAATCGTTCGATTTGCGTTGATTACAAGGCAGAGCGGCGGAAGCTGCGGTCGCATAATCAACGTGTATGTGGATCAAAAGCTTTCTGGACACTCGGGTTTTAGACTAACTTCTATTACATAAAAGGGTTCGCACGATCGTTCAATTTTTCAACGGTAACTCACGTCGTTGAACGATCGACTCTTTCTCTGATCGCTTCATCGTGTGAATTAATTTTCTTTTGTAATTTTAAAATTTAATGTCTATAATTTATGTTTTCTTTCATGTTCTACAGAATCTCCAATCTATATTATAACCGCAAGTTCCACGCTACTAGATAAAAACTATTGCAAATCTTTATAAAGTTTTACTTCCTGAATCTAAACATTTACTTTTTTCAACATTAAACAAAAATAACAATTATAGGTTCTTAAGAATTATATGTCACTATGAAAAAAGGTTTTTTGAAATTTTAAAGGTCCTTATAGCAGTGTTTTTACCGGGGTGCTAGACAAAAATTGCCGCCCTTAAAAAAGGCAAATTTTTTGTAGCCTATTATTTTATAATAAAATCCATATTTGGACATTTTCTCTTAAAGATTTTTGATATTTTCGTGTACACATTTTTGTACTTCTATACAAATACTTGACTTTTTAAGCGATTTTTACCACTTTCGAGTGTATTTTTGACATTTTTAAATAAATTTATACATTTTTGACATTTTAAATAAATTTTGACATGTTCACACACTGTGTTGCCATATTCAAGCATATTTTTGACATTTTCGAATAAAATTTTACACTTTCTAGAGAATTTTGGAACACCTTTTTGCAATTTTAAAATGAAATTTTGAGCACATCTTTGTCTTTTTTAAATGAAATTTGACATTATTTAATGAATTTTTGCCATTTTTAAGCATATACTTGACACTTCCAAATAAATTTAACATTTTCTAACAAATTATTATGACATTTATTTGAATTTTGTTTAGCGAACTTTCCAAATTTTTTATTAAATTTGCACACTGTAAGAAATTTAAGACCGTTTAAAGTAAATTTTTGCAATTTTAAACAAAATGTTAGTACATATTTTCAAACATATTTCTAACATTTTTTAAAGTAGTTTTCATATTTGAAAACTTTAACGTACTATGGCAAATTTTTTGACACTTTAAAATAAATTTCTGTCATTTTCTAGCATCTTATTAACATTTTTAATGACTTTTGGTATTTTCTAGCAAAATATTAAAAATTTAAACTTTAAAATATTAATTCTTTAAAATATTGCAATTTTTAAATTATTTCCATTTTACATCAAATTGTTGACATATTTTGAACAAATATTCTATAGAATTTTTGACAGTTTCCAAAGAAATTGAATATGACATTATGGACATTTTAACTAATCGTTTTCATTTTTAAACGAGTATTTACGATAATATATTTGCAATTATAAAACTAATTTTTGCCTTTTTCGATAGTATGACAATTTCGAAAGAATTTTGATATGTTCTTTTGATTTAATTTATTTTCGAGAGTATTATTGCTATTTTTTTAAAGAATTTTTGACATATTCAAACAAATTTTTTATATTTAATAATAAAATTTTTTCATTTCCAAAAAAATTTTAACATTCTAGAGAGTATTTTTGTCATTTTTAAACATTCTCCAATATATTTTTGACATTTTCTAACAGTTTTTGATATTTACCATTTTTGAAAGAATAATTACACTGCATCCATTATAGTGCTTGTATTTTCCGCCCCAAAAGCCAGCCGCCGGGGAGTTGTGCACCCCTAACACCCCCGCTTAACGCGACCCTGTCTGTAAAGTATTATTAATATTTTAGAATCTAGGATTTTGCGTAAATTCATATTATTATTAATGTTTATAATCTAAAAAATCACATAAAATTATTCGTCACAAAATTGGAAGTAGTAAATCTATATTAATTTAAACTTTTTTTTGTGCCTCTGTTCTTTTTTTCTCTAAAGGGAAGAATTTGCTATTTATTAATAACACTTTATGTAAAATTTAGCCCATTTTGGCGGTAAATTCTAAACCTGAAGAAAAATTGACAATTTTTAACATGGTCTGTTTGGGTTTGTGTGTGAATAGCCATTACCTTCTTACAGGTAAACACATATTCGAAACAACGTGAAAATTTATATCTAGTTGTAGTAATTTACTAAATAAATGTATTTAAAAAAAATTAATATAAATAAACTACAAGTGAACGTAAAAATTATTAATTATTGTTGTTATTAGGTTAATTCTTATTTGATTATACCACAGATTTCATATTTTTAAGATTTTCAGTAAAATTTAGGGTGACAAATTCTAACGTTAAACATATTTAAATGCAATTTATTTTCTGATAATTTTAATCAAAATTATTTTTTTAATAAAAATAACTAGAAATTTGATACGGCTGAGTAATAAAAAGTAAATTAATGTTGGAGTAATATAGAAACAAATTAACTGTATATATTGATTCCATTCGTTTATTACATTCAGATAAAAGCAGTAATAAAGCAAGTTTAACCCAATAACGTCAAGCAGTTTCTTATCAATGTTGTTATAAGTTGTATTTCAATTATGGATAACCAGGAAACCATTGCGGCTACCACCACTCTATAAAGAAATTGTTCTCTATGTAATTCAAAATAAATGAAAATTTCATTTCCTGATTATAAAGAAGATATAATTAATATAAAAAAAATTACAAAAGAATTAACATCAACAACAAAGTGGTAAAGAACTAAGTTTCAATTTAAAAATTTTGTCCCCGCGGTACAAGATAACAATTTATCATTGGAACTTTAGAAAGGATGGAATGTGAATATGGATTTGTTAAATTTTTGTGCAAAAAGGTAATTATTTCTTCAGTTTTGTCCATTTGGGGCGTGAAAATTTAAAATCGACTTAATTATCGTTTTCCCCATACGATGAAGGTATATATTACGAATATAAAGTCTGTCTTCCGATTTAAAAACATGTTTATTTTTGGCATTTTTATTTTTTTTAAAGAAGTTATACGTGCGGTTTTGTATATCAAAAAGTATTACAGAGAAACGAAATGCACCCTTTTTACCACAAAAACTTTTTTGTTCAATTATTTTGGATAAAAACTAACGAAAATATGACCATTAAAAAAGTCATGTTAAAATCAAATGTGGCGTCCATTTAAAATAAGAAAGTTGCTTTTAATACCTTGAATTTTATTTTTACAGCAGTTTTAAGTTTCCTTCATTGATTCAAGTAAATTTCAAATGAAACTTTTTGGTGTATCTTTTATAATTACGGAGAAATTTGACCTTTTAGAAAATCGCGATTTTCAGTTTTTTTTTTAAACTAAACTATTTGAAATTTTTAAAAATTTCTCAGCAGAATTTAAGCTCAAAAATCTACATAACATTGTCCATTTAACCAAGTCTTTATATTTAATAATAAGAAAGATACCCATGGTAGGCTACTCAATTTGGACCACCCTGTAAATAGTAGTAAATAAATAAGTAAATTATCAAATAATTGTGTTGGCAATATGCCCCAGCAACTTTATTTTGTTTGAAATATGTCACTTTTGACCAACATAACCACATTTCATTAATTAGCAGTTAATTATAATGACAGTAGATCTCTGCAACTTTATGGGAATAATTTTACCAACAATATGGTTAAGCAACGAAAAACGCTGAGTTCTTAAAATGTTAAATTTAAAAAAAAATTATAAGGACAAAATATGCTATACACTTATATTTTGTTTTTTATATACTTAATAGTTTTTAAAATATTTACAAAATTCAAAAAACCCAATCAATAACCTACCACTTTCGGTTAATGGAAAAATCACTGATAGTTTCCAATTTTTGGTAAAAGTTAAATATAAATTTTCAGGTAGAGCACAGAGCAGTTAAGCCGTCTGGGATGTAGAGGGACGAAGACACACAGACAGTTATGAAAACCATCTTTTCTGAATAAGAGCAGTTGAAAACGGACATTTCTGCAAAAATCTCGATTCAGAAAAATTTCGCAATTACTATACTTTTTCTTAGTAAATAAAAGTAAAAAGTGGATCATAAATGATTGGGCAGACCTAAAATATACCATTGCAACAATTGATTTACAACACAACAATCCCCAAGTTTTATAGAAATGTAATTAACTATTTCATATTGTTAAAGTGGAATGAATATTTGCAATTATTTGCAATTTTATTAATTATTTATAAAAAAAATATAATACATGAGCAGAAAATTATTTAACATGAAATAAAATTGAAACATTTTCATAACAACGTAACGTTGATTTATTCATGGAGCCATATTAATGCACAATAATAAATTAAATGCAAAATATCATAAAATTTTTAATTGCATAAAAATTGCTTTAATTTTTTGGGCTTGTAAAACATTTTATTCGAGCTAATTATAATAAAATGAATGTTTATGGATACGAATAAAAATTACATCGAAGCCCAATTAATATTCCAACGATGTACTTGGGTGAGCAATAAAAAATTTCCCTTTAAATTCATATATAAATAGAGAGTAAACTCTAGGATGGCCAAGAATAAATCAATCAGGCTTCGAGTTTATCGTTTTAAATAGGCACATAAACAAACATATGTAAGTAACAAGTCGACACCTTATTTCAAGTTGACTTTAAATAAATCCGCCTATCGAAAAACAGCGTGCTATCTTAACTCTGTGTCAGTGACAAAGTGGCACACTGAAATAAAGTCTAGCAGCTGTGAGAGCGCGTGTTTTGTGTCACCCCGATATGAAAACAATTCACGCGCATTCCTAAATAATATTTACATATGTAAAATACGATACACGTGGAATTGCCATGTTTTAATCTCTGAACAGAATTAGTCTGCTTTTGATATTGTTTAAATACCTATGTAGTTGTTATGTTTTACAAGAGGAGATTAGGAACCGTTTACACAAATCACTTTTCGTGTTGGTACATTATTAAACTACATATTCCACACAAGGATTTTATATTATCCCAAAAAATTCAACAAAATATAAATATTTATTTTATTTGATTACTAGTATGAGGATACAATTACCTAATCCTAATTTAAATATACCATTTATCAGCAACAATGTCTCATCTGAAAAAAGTACGGTGGAACAACAATTTAATAGTAACAAACTCACCACAAACAATATATTGTTTATCTTCAAAAATCAAACACTGGGTTTTAAGTAGCGAAAGAGAAAAACTTGTTGGAGTGCATTACATTAAACGATTTCCTTCAAAACTAAATTTCGAGGCTAGGGATTTAAAAATATCCTCTACAATTTTTGTAATAGGGCAACAGTTAATTAATTCAGCATCAAAACACCAAATGGGAATTAAAAAATTAACGAAGGTTATTTACAAAATTTGTAAAAATTAATCTACATTTAATAGAAAAATTTTCCCAGCACATATTTTAATTACAAAACTACAGATTGGACAAAAAATTATTTATTAATTTATCTACAATAAAATATTTTAAAATATACCTCATAAACTAAGAAGATTATAACTTATATATTAAAATAACAAAAAAAACTTAAAAAATGTTGGAAGTTTTTGTTTTCATATATGTAAATACAAAAAGTTTTGGCAAAATTTAACATTAATCAGGCACCTCCACCATTTATTTAATACAAAAGGTAAAAACAAAGTTACAATATTTAAGTCTCTATATAAAATTTTACATATAAAATTGTGTGTCGTAACATAAAAATTTTCAAATTTTGTTTGCTGATTGTTAAGTTTAAAATGAATGAGAGTTCCATTAATTAAGATGAAGTTTTGAGGGTTGAACGTGTATGATCAGTCATCGATACGTAGACAGGAGATGTGGGTATTAGTGTAGGGTAGTGACACATGTCCAAAGTGGCGCCAGTCCTTGATAATTTACGAGTTCCAAAGATATGCAGTACGTAGTTGCCACCACCCCTAAGAAACTAAAGGTTATGCTAATTTAAGGACTAAGTCATCTCTGAGTATAAGTTTCCCAGTGTAAATCATATGTTATTGATGAGGATGAAAACCATATATCATCTAGGAAAGTCGTAATTTGCTTTTTTTAAATGACAACTAGCAACTACTGTATGTATAATGAAATATAATCATTAGCAGGATTTAATACTGGTATAAATTAGGTTCATTTAAATAATGAAACACTTGCCTTTGGCATGTTAGCTTTGTATTATTTATAAACACGATAGTTGGGCGCAATTGAATCGTCGGGATTGAACGCGCGTTTCTTGTACGAGAAATAATAACGGAAACAATGACTGGATGTTTTTTGGTATGAAGAAAAAAGAAGAGCTCCCCGAGAGCTTGTATGCGAGTAGTACGTCAAAAGACTGTTGTATTGATAGACTTTGAACGTGTCCGTGTTGTCAGATATAAATGGAGTGTGGTGTTGACCAGTGCCGTAGTTTGTGGACGTGGTGGACTCTAGGGAGTGCCATGGCGCCAGACCCAGACGGGACCCAATTAGCTTCGCGCACCTCACCCTGATTTACGGCACCCCCGCACTACCACTTCCTGTTCACGCTGCCCCTTCCACCGTCACCCACACACTCTCGCACCTCACTTTTAATTAGGTCCTGTTCCTGAATGATTGATTTCAACAGGTTACCAACTAACTAGAGATCGACATATTAGATACTAACAAGAACAACGACCCTAAAACCATTCATGAACTACCCTATAAATATATAGTTTTTTTTTTATAAATATGATAAAATGATAAAAATACTACAGCCACATTCATTAAATATCTAAAAAAATCATTCACTTTAAAGGTAAATTATAATTTTTACCATTTATTTTGTAAATTAATATTTTTCGTAATAATATGTTTTAATAAAACTTGTTCGACTTCAGTAGTACAGTTGCGACTATTGAAATGCCGAAGTCTCAGGTTCAAATTCCTAGAAAAACATGAATAAATGTACCCTAATTACCAATTTACACTAGAAATAACATACAGGGTGGAAAAGAAGTCTGGAAACGGTCAAATATCTTAAGAAATACACTTCCAAATAAAAAACTAAAAAGTATAAGTTTATTTCAGAAAAATTTATTTAATTATGCTAAAGTAAAAGGGAGAGAAATTTTAAATAGGAACACCCATTTTTTATTGCAGATTTAGATTTTAAGATAAAAAATAAATAATTTTTAATTGATACACTTATTTGTACCATAATTATTGTAGGAGGTGATGTAATCGTAGAAACACCAAATATTGCGATAATTTTTTCTGCAATTACAGCGCATTGGGTGGTGCTGTAATAGCAGGAAAAATTATCGCAATATTTGGTGTTTCTACCATTACAGCACCACATACAATAATTACAAAAATATGTTACTAATAAAATTTATGTAATTTTTTTCTGCAAGAGTCCGTATGTACAGTAAATAGTGGAGGTTACCGTTTCAAACCTCTTGGGTAAGGTGAGGGGCAGGCACTTTAAATTTTTAAGAAAAAATCCCCATTTTTTATTGCGGATTTGGATTGCGCGAAAAAATTGTAAAGTATTTTTAAAAATATTCAACACGTGTTTTTTTGTTTTTTTTTAATGGAAGTCTATTTTCCAAGTTATTCCAGACGTTTTGTTCCTCCTGTATACTTTCTTTTAAGTGATAAAAATATTTAATTTTTATGTGGGTAAAAAATATATTAATATTAAGTTAAAGTTGGCTCCAAATAATTACATCTTGTGCATTTTCCCAATAAGGTTTGTGGATTAAAATTGTTGTAACAAACTTTTTTAATCTTTATTTATTGCACTTTTTAGAAGTTTTTAAAATTTTTAAAAATATTAAAATTTTCCAAAAAAATCAAGACATTAAAGTTGGCTCATGCAAAATATTGCAGCTAGTGCAGTTTTTAAACGAGATTTGCGCAAAGTTTTCCTATTAAAAAAAATACTTTCCGAAAATACATGCAAAAAATCAAAATGTTAACGTTTTGGCTTTGAAAAATTTCTAAAATTTCGGCTAAAATTATCCAATACCTGAGCCAATGGTTACCATATATTTTTAGAATATAATCAATTAAACATGAAACAATTTTCTAGAGTAAAAAGTTTAGACAATTTATGGGACAGAAGAACCTCGATAAATGAATACAAATTATTTTCTAACAAATTCAACAACTTTATTTACTTTTACAGTTTTTGAGAAAGTCTTCCTGCTAGTGTCTTAAGGCATCCCTCCATCACGTGCTCCTCCACTGTCATCGAGCATTATTCCTTCTCCGAAATTTACCTTGGTACTTCCCGTTTCTCTTTACGAACTTTTTGACATTCTAAAACCATCTACTATTTTTAATCTGTATATCCAACTTTACCTTTTCTAATCTAGAGTGTTAGCGGTTTTATTGACATCGAGGCTTGGATGATTTAGACCAGGCTTCGCGGCACTTGGTCTTAGACAAGAAGTACCAGATTATTCTGACTACTAGAAAGAAATCGCATAATCAGGGCAACGTATTAATGCTGCTTAATGGCGACTTATAGTTTACAGACGGAGCTAAATAGGCAACTCAGTGGAGCTAGACTCTAAAACAGAAGAGGCGATTTAAACAAATTCCTGATCGTCCTTCAGGCGAAGATTGCGGCTGTACTGAAATTCGCTCACCCAATTCCAAGTGATGTGGCAAATAATAGCAGGAGAGGTAATGACCATATTTGCTCCGACAGCAAATTCGCTCGGTATGCCCTCCCTGGGATAGGAATAAAATTGGACCTGGTCCTGACCGACAATAAATCGGACTTACAGGAAATAATGAATCGGATTGTTCGGCATGGGAAATCATTTGGGTTACACATGAACATCTCAAAGACAGAACTATTCGTGTTTTGCAAAGTGGCTTTTATCAAAACGCTTTTAATCAGAGACAAAAATATTGAAGAAGCATCATCCCTTAAATATTTGGGCACAATTGCGCAAATGCGATCCAGCTTCGGCTCGTTAAGCGAATCCTCGAGTTAAAAACGAGAAGTTCTCAGACGAATGATAAGGTCAAAAGAATTTGTGACCCCATTAAATAGAGAAAAACAAGATGCATAGAGCATATTATGAGAGGCGATAGGTACGAACTACTGAGACTGATAATTGAGGAAAAATTCAAGGAAAAAGATCTGTTGGAAGACGTCAAAAAAACTCTTGGTTGAAAACCTCAGAAGTTGGTTTGGGTGCACTTCAATTAAAATTTTTCGAGCTGCTGTATATAGAAAAATGTTAGCCATGTGAATCGATAACCTTCGTGAGAAAAGGCATCATAAAAAGAAGAAGTGGCTGACAGGTTGACTAGACTGGTTTCTGCACTTGGACGTCACAACGCCAGAATTCGTCCAGGACCTAGATACATGAAAACCAGTTGACGATTTTCAACTAAGAGGCAGAATTCTTTAAGTTGCGCATAGTGCGCAGTGCCGCATGGCTGTCATCAGCCGATCGTCCCCATCTAATATAATCTAAGTTGGTTAGAAGCGAGACCAAACCTTTGGCTAAAGTCCGACTTACAACGTGAACTTTAAAATACACAAGTTCAACCTTCGTCTGGGTGATTCTCCTCTCTATGGGTGGTGCGGCTCTCACCCAAAAGAAAGTCTGTATATTGCTTATACATGTTCGGCTGTTTCGGAGAAGATAGGAGCCATGTTTGAAAATCTTCAATAAAAGATTGATAGTATTAAACATTACCCTAGATACCAAGGCGTTTCTACATGAACTTCTGGAGGGGGTACGTTTCTTTCCAGTTAAAAGGACCAATACTCACACCTGAAGGTGCTTAAAGTAACGTAAAGTTTTCTTTAGGTGAATGGTGCGATTTGGTTCCCTGGTGAATTAGGGGTTTTTCGGCGTCCACCAATTAATTGGATATTGGATAGGATGAGAGAGAAGAGGGCTTTTGCCTATCAGTTTCGGTTTGGTACCATGATGCACTCCTCTTACAATTATTATTATAAGCATTTTTTCCCGTCTCTTCTTTCTGTGGCTGATTTATCTTTTATAAGATCTTGTTTTTCTATATCTCTAGGAATACATTCGATCTTTTAAGTTTCGTTTCTTTTCTTTTATTTTACCTGATAAACATATCTGCTTATTTATATTATGAAGTATTTAAATTTTTACTTTTGTTGCCATTATTTGTTTAAAGATTTTTATTTTTATATTATTCTATATTTTTACTTCAAGTATTTAACTCTTTACCGATACTTTTTTCTTTTTCTTTTCTTGATATGAAGATTTAATACTTATGCATTCTTTAATGAACTATAGGTGGGTACAAGTATTGTTAAAAAGAAAACTTGCTAATGCATTTTTCTTAATCATTATTTATAGCCCCTTATTTGCCGAAAATATAATCAAAATGTAAAAAAAAATTTGATTGCACTTTTGGCACATGATACTTTTATATGCATTTCAAATGCAGCAATGTTTTTTCTTGTGTTTTCACGTCAACAAAAAATACTTTACGATAACAAAAAAAAATCCTAAAAAGTAGATAAAATTTAAATCCAATTTTATAGTTCCGGAATACGAAGAATACATTAAAATAACCTCACCTTGTCAAAACATTTAATTAATACGGGAAATGTTTTAACGAACAGGTGTCGTTTAAAACGGACAGAAATAAGTAAGAAAAAAAGTCAAACTAATAGGAACAAAAATATATAATTATGGTACAACATAACATAAAGTTTTAATTTTATTAGAAGGTGACAACCCCTGGTTAAAAAATATAATAGTAATAGCAAATTAAAGTTTACTTTGTGAATTTGTATTACTTTCATTTACAAAGTAAATTAAAGTATGGTAAACGCGACAATTTTCAAAAACAAGATTTTTGTGGAAATATCCGTTTTCGACCTCCCTCTTTCAAAAAAAAGTTGATTACGAAGTGGTGTCTGTGTGTGTTTGTCTGTGTCCTCTCTACAGCCCATTTTTTTAAAATTTAACATTTTAAGGACTCGTTTTCTGTTGCTATGCAACATTGTCAGTCTAATTATTCATATTCATATCAAGTTGCAGAGACGTAATGTCATTTGATCAGCTGACAATAAATAAAATAGGGTTAACTACACGTCAAAAGTGATAGACGTCAATAATTGAATTATTATTGCCAACATA